>PVLA01006743.1:0-117675 GCA_004027455.1 Hydrochoerus hydrochaeris | reverse complement strand
TTTTTTTTTTATTTCACTGGCTCTCTTTTCATAGATTCCCAGTGTGTTACTTTTGGGGTCCTCTATTTCAATGTCTCCTATACTTGCTTCTGGTGAACTATATGTTTGAGACTGCATTTTGCTTTTTCGTTTTGTCATTTTCACTCTGCCTGGTGTTTTCTATGTGTAGGAGGGGATCACACACACTCTTTTCAGACACACCAAATCTTACAGTTAGTTGGAGGGGGTTTTACTGCTGGCCCTAATTATCCCCTGTACACCTCTATTTTAGGGGTATACTCACCACATTGATACAGTCAATCCAGTGTAGTCCAATGTTTACCACCTAGGAGCAAAGTTCCAAATTTTCTCACACTAATTGGATCCTGCTGAGATCTTGTGATTTTCCAGGTGCGAGGGCGGGCCCATCTGTAGCAGTCCAGGATAGCTTTCAGTCTTGGAAGGACCTCCTCGATGTTCCCAGTGGCAGGTCGGGCCCTTGGTCGAGCTTCCGGGCAGCCTACCCCTGATGCAAGCTCCAGCCGAGTTCCCGGAGCCAGGGCGGCCCGTGGGGGAGGTTCCTGGGCAGCCTACCCCTGATGCGGGCTTCTGCTAAGTTCCTGTTGGCAGGGCGGGCCCACAGGGGAGGTTCTGAGCAGCCTACCCAGGATGCATGTTTCTGCTTAGGTTGTCTTTTTCTTGGGTTTGCATGGGATTTTTTTTCTTTCTTCCTAGGTTGAGGCTGTAGTTAAGAATTCAGTAGTACTCTTGGTTTTTAGCTTTAGAAGGCTGTATCATTTGGAGAATTTATTGGTTGCTTTTCATTATGTTAAATAGAGGATAAATTAGTTTTTATCTCCTATTTTCACAAATCATATATCAAATTTTATGCCTGAAAGCTGTGCTATTTGAAATTATCTCAGAAAAAACAAGGAGTGAGATATGATCAAGTTGGTGGCATGGATAGGAGGTACTCTGGCTGAAATGATCACATTTATTTACAGTGCATTTTGTGACAAATTTCACAGTGACTAAAGCTGTGATCTAGGTACAGGATGCTTGTTCTTCAGTAATGTCTTTCCCTTTTGTGTCTTATCATGCATTCACTTCAGGGAGAGGAGGGACATTTGTGTTTCAGCACTGGAGGCACTATGAGAATTTACTTAGTATACAAAATTCGTTTTCCTCTTTTACAAAGAGGAATATATTTAAATCATAGGATTTTAGGCACATTAAATAAAATGCCAGCTGTGAAGGACCAAGTACATTTCCTGGCATATAACACATGCTCATTTCTTATTTTTCCATCCTTTCCCTTCTCTACATTTGAAATCCTTTCCTTTGCTGCCCCTTAGCAAGTTCCATGTGGTTCTCCTCCAATTTTTCACTACTCCATATTGTTCCTTCTTCCTACATTGGCTCTTTGTAACTTCCACTGCTCTGTTCTCAGCTTCTCTTTCACTTTCTCCATCTCCATTGGCCTTTCTGCCTCGTGTCAATCATAGTTTGGTCTAACTCACTTCTACAAGGTTCAACTCTCTTTCTCTCTGTTGCTACAAACATTGTCTCATTTACTTCTATGCCCAAACCCCACAGCATGTTGTATGTGCTAATTTCTTCCATTTCTTTCATCTTTATTCCATTCTTAATCCTCAGCATTTGCCTAGAGCCTTTTTACTATAGCACTTTTCTTGTTACCAAGAAACCATTTTGCAAAATTTATTGACCTCCCATCATTGTCATTTTTCTTAGACATTTCTGATTCCCTTCCCACATTTTTTGTGTTTTCTAAGTCCTGTGGCTCCCTTTTTGACAAGTGTAGGTACTTCCTTGCCTTTTTCCTCTTGTTGCCACCTATTTTATCCAAAGGTTAACCTTGGTCCACTGGCTTTGTCCCATACACTGCAATTCAGTAGGGTTAAACAAGGTTGGCAGATGATTCTGACCAGCTGTTTTCCTCTATATTCCCTTGATTGTCATTTGAAAAGTAGTCCGTGAAGAAGTCATCTTTATCAGCCAAATTGGAGGTATGCTGTATTCTGGTAATGCCCTTACTCCCATGACTTCCAAGCATTCAAAAACAACGGTGCCAGTCCTCATGTACATAAAATTTATCAGGAACTGAATAGTAGCAAATTGAGACCATACTTATTCAGACTACTTTTACTTATATTAGACATGATAATGTTGTCACAGGATAGCCGTCTTGTTTTTAAGCAAGCTGATGAGTCAGCCTCCTCCCTAAGGAAGATTGCAGTGCTTGCATATTGGTTAGCGTATGGCATGGCTGTTCACCTCCTTTTTTCCTGTGCTCTAACAAGGAATCTCTGGAGGGTAGGCCAGGATCAGACTAACCCACAAAGCCCTTTCTGGTGCACCTTCTAAACATCCAAGCCCTTACAACCAGAGGTAAAATGATCAGATTAGCACTTGCCAGATACTCACATGTATAGATTCACTTGGGTAGGTTTTAAGAAATAGATTTCCTGGAGTTACACAGATTTGTTAGATAAGAACAGGGTGGGGGAAGGATCAAAGGATCAAGGAGGGATCGCTGGGGTTCTCTGAAGTTTTGAAGCTTCCCACAGCTTAGTTAGTTGATTCTATGTGCAGCTGGTCTCTTCACCATGACCCGGAACCAACTGATGAGATTTTGAGATTTGACATGCCAGTACTTACTTTTCGCCATATGAGTCTGTTGCTCTAGCTTCTGCTTCTTTTTTCTTTCTTGGCAGCCCTGGAAATTTAGCACAAGGGTACCCTACCACTAAGATACCTTCTCAGACCTCCCTTCAGTTTTCTTTTGAGGGTCTTGCTAAATTGCCCAGACTGGCCTTGAATTTTTAGTTCTCTTGGCCCAGCTTCCTGAGTTGCTGGGATTATATGCATGTGTGACCATGCCTAGCTCATTCCTAACTCTTGGATGGAGAAGAGAAACTGGTTAAGTGGAGTATGGAGAGTAGGTTGGGGGATAGAGAATCTTTATCATGGAAATTGTGCGTACAAATATTTGTGCACTCTGATAAGTATCCCCATACTTCTTACCTATTTAAAAATAATTTCTTGAGGGTGATCATGTCCAAAACAGGGTGCTTTTGAAAATGAAAAGGAGTTATTAATAGTGTCTCAGAGACCAGCAACCAACAGAAACTAGGACTGTACCAAACAACTACTGTAGCCCACTTTTACTTTCCAAATACAGTTAATAGCCTAAATTCTATGCAGCTTCATCCAATTCTAAACTATAAATGCCTTAAGCTCCAACATTTTAATTCTCCCCTTCTATATTCTTGCTTCTTACTCACAAATCCAATTTTCTGATATTATTAAGTGCTAGGTGTAGACTATTTGAAACAGTTGACATGACAGTTTGATCCTCCTCAGAAGCATTTTTAATTCAACTATGAAGTACATTAACCCAAAGGCATTGCAAAATGATACATTTGTAAGGTGGACAGAGTTAACAAAGAAAAAGACACGGTGCTAAGTGAATTTTGAATTTCAATTAAAAATGAATATTTCTATTTTTATTATAAGTATATTCCATGCAGTATTTGGGACAGAATTATGCTAAAAGGTATTCATTGTTTATCTAAAATTTAGATTGAGAGTTCTGTATTTTATCTGATAACCCTACATATTTGAACCAAGAATTTTCTGGAACACTTTTTTACAAAATTTTTTGGTCATACTGAAGATTACACACAGTGTTTCATTCATGCTAGGGAAGCACTCTGCCAGTGAGCTATACTCCTAGCCCTTTTTTTTTGAGACAGTTTATGTAGGCTGGACTTGAATTTGTGACCCTCCTGCTTCAGCCTCCTCAGCTGCTGGAATCAGAAACATTATGTCTTACTTTTTGCAGTGTTGGCCTTTACCATGCCCATCAGGAAATTACTTTCTTTTGTTTCTTTAAAATTATTCATTAATCCTTCACTAAGATTATTCTGGTGAGTGAAACCATAGCAAAGTGCAGGTTCAGGAAGCAAAGTGCAGCATTTTCTGAAGCTTGAATAGAAGGTATTCACTGGCGGCAGAACCTGGTAGAGCAAATGAAAATCAAAAGATTGAAAAGAAGGCAGAGAACTGGAGTCCATGTCATCAAGACAGGGAAATTTGTTGAAGGCAGGACTTGGACTATATTCATTTTGTCTTCCCACGGGTCTTAAAGTAGTTTTTGTACAAAGGACTGGTTCAACTATTTGAAGAATTGAATTGCCTCTTCCAAGAGGATATCTTTTACTTTTTCCTTCCACAGAATCCACTAGAGAATGAAATACTTGGCCAGTTTGTTTCTTGGCTGGAAGCTTGTACACACACATGTGCTTCCCTTTTTGAAGTTTGTGAGTTATCCCATGGGGTTCAGGGCAGGAACCAATGTGAATGGGAATGGATGGCGGACTGTGCAAGCAGCTGAGCCAGGCAGAGGGCTTCCTTGCAACATTAACCCAGAGTGGAAGGAAGTGTATTTGGGTGTGTGAATGTGTGAAACCAGTCAAACTCTACAAAGGATCTCCTTTTAATATTATTCTTTCATCTAATGGAAATGATTTTATATCATGGCAGAGCAGCAGTGTGTGTGTGTGTGTGTGTGTGTGTGTGTGTTGTAACATTGACAGAGCGCAAGCATGAGAGCTGTACTGTTGGCATTTTACAATATAAACCTTCTGTTAGAGCCTCCAAGTTTGAAATCATTAAAAAATAAACCACAATCAATCACAAAGTTGTGAAAGGAGCCATGGTGATGAGCTAACCGGCCGCAGGTGAGCGCCAGCCTTGGTGGCTGAGGCAGAGTGGTGCACAGACAGACACCACTGTAGAATGATTCTGCTGAGAGGCACTCTTGGACATCTTCTACTGCACTCTGTGACAACTCTGTTTTTCAGCCTCCTGGATTGATGCCAGCCACCTCTAGGAGTGTTAAGAAATATCTAAAACAAAATTAAAATAAATCCATTTTCATTTAAAATGCAATTATATTCTATGTAACACTTTTAGGAGCATCAGGACTGGGTGTTGAAAAATCAGGCAAAGCATTGGAGCAGCAATGTTACAAATTGCAAAGTTGAAACAACTCATGCTAAAGACTCATTAAGGGATTGGACGTTGCTGGGAGGAGATAGAAACAGGCAGGGCAAACCGCTTCTAAATTCAGCTTCCATCAAACTCTTGGGAATTCATGTCTTTTCTTGAACTGTCATCAGCAGAATGTGCCTGTGTGTAGCTTATTTTGACCATTTGTTTCTTGGCTTGCTTATCATTCATTAGTTCTTCCTTCTATGTGCATTTTGTGTACTAATTCTATGCTAAGCACCAGCCTGACTAATGTGCCTCATGGGTTTGTTGTGGGTTCTTTTAACACTCTTATGTTATTGTCCTGTCTTCAGATCTCATCCTGGCCTGCACTGGCAACTTGGGAGGGGATGTAATGTCAGCCAATAAATTGAGTGAGTTCATCACAAAGCAGCCACCGAGAGCCCAGGTGTGTGGGCCATTGCTCATCCCTTCTGGGGAATACAGGGACAAGAGCAGCTTTGAATATAAAATAATATATGCTGACCTCAAGGACAAATTGGAGAAGACAGAGGAGGAACAATTGTTCCTTTTTACAAAGCTAAATTCATTGTAGTTCATAGTGGTGCATGCCTTTCTTATCAGAAGTGAAAGCTAGACTATATGATCGTACCACTAATGAAACCAGAGTTATTGAAGATTTGGGTAATAAATTTCTTCCTGAAATATCAGGAGTTGTCCATCATAACTAATGCTTTTTTAAAATATGAAAATTCATGCTTTTTCAATACCAGAAATAATTTGTAACCATTAAGTGTAATTGTAAACTTGATTGGAAGAAGAAACTCTTGAAGAGATGATTGAATCGTGGGCATCCTATGCTCATCAAGTTATTATGTGCTGATAGGAAGTAAGGCTTGATAGAGGTCATTCACTGGGGGCTATGAAGAACGTGTCTCTTACTGGTATGCTTCTCCTGTAATCTGCTTCTGGAAATGGTGAGGTAAGCATCCTTCGACCAGGCCCTTCCACCATGATATTTCTGCTTTGGACCTAGCTGGCCATGGACTGAAACCCACATCCTTTAAGTTGTTGATATGAGGTAGTTTATTTCCATAATGGTCAGCCTTGACCAATGTGAAATTTAAAAATTAGGGATGTCTTTTGCATGCATAATTAATGATATCATTGGTACTATTAAGCTGCTTTAGAAGACTAACCATCAGTAGTTATGGAAATAAATGTAAGTTACAGGGCAGTGCTCACATTGCAGTATGTTAGTTTACAGACAGTATTCAATATTGCACTTTTTATCTGATATTGTACCTTTATCAAGCCCATTTCTCAACATTTATCTTTAAAAGTTCGAGGAGTCATGAAAATAATCACAACTTTTTGTTATGTTCAAGTGCCAATTCCAAGTGACTACGCATCTCTGAACCTAAATATTTTTACCAGTAGTGAGAATAACAGCACTGACCCCATAGGATTGTTGTGAAGTTCAACATGCAAGAGTTGACTAACTGCCTATCAGAACTCCACCACCTGCCCCTTTAACCTCTCATACTTTAGCTTTTCCTCTTCCAGATATCCAAATGCATCTTCCAGAAATACATAGCCTATAGGCCAAAGCTATCAGGTTATCTATGGCTTTGGAGTTACTGATGATGTTTGTTGTAAAAAGAATGTTTATCTAGGACTGACACATCCTTTGTTTTTAACAATGTTGATATTTGTAAACTTGGGGAGCTATTTAGCCTCTCTGAATTTTGACTTCCTCACCTGTAATGCAAACATTTTCAAAACATGGAGTATTAATCTCAGGCTTACACACAGTGTGTGAAGAAAGACTTTGAAAACTGTCAAGCAATATAAAATGTAAAATTTGCCCAATGGTTTTATTGAGAGCCTAATATTTATTGTGATTTTTTTTGTACTGGGGATCAAACTCATGATTTCTTGCTAGCCAGGCAGGGACTTAGGCCACTGAGCTAAATCCCCAGCCCCAAGAGCCTAATATTTGTTAGCTACTATTCTCAAATCCAGGAATGGAATTAGCATTACCACTGGAAGTTCTTAACTTGGTGGAATGAGGCAGGAAGGTTGTAAATTCCAGGCCAGCTTGCACTATGTAGCAACAACACCCCACCCCTCATACAGGAAAGCTCTTTAAATGTAAGAATTTGGTTTTGTTCATCTTAATATCTTTACTGCTTTCATGGTAAATTGACATACAGATTTCTATAAGTGGTGAATAAAACAGAATGGTAAATTAGTTTATATAAAAGAGAAATAAGAGAATTTGTATAGTTGTGACAATTGTTCATGAAATATTGAAAATCTTATAGTAATGATGGCCTCCAAATTAAATATGTGTCAGGATTCTGACAAGAAAGAATGTTTGACAACAATTGTAAATATAAATTGGAAATTTGAAAGAAATCTGAAGACCAGTGGGTGGAGGTAGGCCAGTATCCTGTCATGTTCATGACTTATGAAATATCATTGTGTTCTCTAACCCTAAAATAATATTATAATTTTGATAAATGGTAATTTCTCTTAGACATTAGAGCATGAATTAACCTACACAGTTTGTTTTACTGTATTTCAAACAAATTTTGCTCCTGGAGGAAATTTAGCCATGTCTAGAGCTGCTTTTTAATTGCTGCTGGCATCTAGAGGGTAAAGGATAGGGATGCAGTTAAACCTCACATAGGTGCAGTGCAATTGTGCCATAAAGGATGATCTGGCCCCAAATATTAAAAGTGCTAAATTAGAGAAATTATGATCTTCAAATAAAAAGAACAAGGGTTCACATTTATTTCCTAATACTAAAATTATAAAAAAAACTATTTTTGAACACATGACTTTGCTGATTGTTTGTTATCATTAGAATCATTATTACTAGTATTAATAGTATGAATACTGGAGATGAAATACAAGCATCCTCTACCACTAAGCTACTTCCTCCACCCTTTTTATTTTATTTTGAAGCATGGTCTTGATAAATTACTAAATGTCCAGGCTGGCCTTGAATTTGGGATCTGTTCATCTCAGCCTCTGAGGAGCTGGGGTTACAGGCATGTGCTACTGCCTTACGTTTAAGACAAGCATCGTTGCATTATTTTTATAATGTATATACATTTCAAGTATAGCAAATGTTGTCATTTTTTTTCTGTTGGTACTTGTTTTGAGCCTGTATCTGAAAAGAGATGGTTTATCATGGTCAGATATGCTATATTCATCCTGATCATGACTGAAACTCTGCGGGAGAAAGATCATCCCATACTATATTTCATATTGGCAATCAGACTCGGTCTGTTTTAATGATGCTCTTAGCATTTTGAATAAATATCTCCCATATTCATTCAGAAGAAGGCTCATTAAAACACTTCCAATTAAATTCCATTTCAAGTTTTTATGCCAACATAGACAACTTAATTCTGCATTATATGACTTTCATGTTTGACCACACATTCAGAAAAAGAGGGAATAATTAGAGACTAAGAATTTTTGGAAAATTCTCCATATTTTCTACTACTTCTTTGTCTTTAATATTTCCTCAAAAAGGTTTTTATCTACCCAAAACAAGTTCATTTTCAGTCATCTGTATTTTTGAAGGCTTGGTAAGGCTTACTATAGTCCTTAGAATTTTATTCCTAAATGTATGCAGCACTGATTTAAAAGGATGGCCACTGCTATGAAGTAAACAGTGCAACAGGAGTAGAAAAACTATAGTGGAGGGTCTATTTTTGCAGATAGATTATATTGGGTCACAGTCCAAGGCACTTTATGCATTGCCTACGGCTGCTTCAGCAATTCAGCAGTGGGGGCAGGTCTATATGGTAACAGGATTGTATGGCTTGCAAAGCCAAATACTTATCTGGTGCTCTGCAAGCAAATTTTTGTCACTCTCAACAGAGCATGATTCTACCTTTAAAAATATTATCTATAATCTGCTCTAACAGTTGATAACGTGTTTTGTAAAATACATTAAATGTCAGTATTATCTCTCACAATATATAATTACTGTTTGATTGCAATATATTTATACTTTAACATGGCAAGTTAATTTTATGTGTCTTTATGTCTCAAATATAAATACATTTTGAAAATTCAATAGAGTAAAATGTCATTAAAATTCTCAAGGCTAAATCCTTGAAAAAATATTAACGCTCAGATAATATTATCTAATAAACTTAAAATTGACTCTAAAATTCATAATAATTACTCCTTTCTACATAATTTTACTGCTCTTAAAAACTTCCTTTTAAACAGCAGTTATAAAAATCTGTAAAATCATGAATGTTGGAGGGCTTAATTACAGTTCTGTTTGGAGTATTCTTTAGATGGTAATACAGCTTTAGGAAAGTATTTGCTCAATTACAAAAATGGTCTCTTTTGTGAGTCCATCTGCAGATGAGAAAATGACCAATTTGTATGTTATTGTATGTGAATTATTTGTATGCCATCAGTCCATCGCATTAAGTAGGAGCTGAGGCCATTTCCCAGAATGAAATTGTATCTTATTTTTTTAAGATACCACCACTTTTATTCTTACATATCTATTGGCAAGACTTGTCATTGGCAAAAACTTGTCCCCAAACCACTTAGTGAGTTACCCATGACTGGTTGGCCAAGATTTAAAAGAGAAGTGGGTTGGAGGGGTGGATATGGAAACTCTACCTGGTTACAAATTGTAAATAAGCCTTTAACTTCAGGGAAATCTGGATGCTGATGCTTGTTTCCAGGATGCAGATGGGAGTGTTAGTGTTTCTTCACAGAAGCACTTCTTTTCAGAAACAGTTTATAGTGAAATCTGTTCTTTCATGATTATGCAGTTAATTTTGTATCAGCCAGGTATTCTAACTTCACTAACAAACTCTGAGACCTAACACAATAAAAACTTATTTCTAGCTCATGGTACTGTTCAGTGGGCATTGGGGGAGGGCAGAATTTCTTGTTCACACAGTCATACAGCAATTAGGGGGTGGCAAGCTGTGGCCAGTGGGCTCAGCATGGTGCTTTAGTCAGTGTGGGCTGCAGAAATAGATCATCCTAGGGTGACTCACCAACAAGAGAAATTTATTTCTCACAGCGCAAGAACTTGGATCATCTTAGATCAAGGTGTAGCATACTTGGTGTCTGGGGAGGTCTGCTTCCCGGTTCACAGATGGTGTATTCTTCTTGTGTTCTCACCTGGTGGAAGGGCTATGGGAGCTCACTGGGATCCCTTTTATAGGGACACAGATCCCCTTTGTGAGGGTTCCACTCTCAAGACCTAATCACCTTTTAAAAAGCCTCACCTCCTAATATCATCCCTTTGGGAGATAGGATTACAAGAGACAGATATTTTGCTGGGACACATTTATTCAGTAACTCATAATTTTGTACATAGTTTAAAATGTATTGCAAAGTGCAGGAAATAGGGAGATAGATTTTGTGGAGATGGGAAGGGAGATGGGAAAGATGGGGTAAATGGAGGTAGGGGAGGGAATGGAATAAAAAGGATTGAGATGTGATATGTATATGAAACTATTCTGCATGATGTGTGCATTTATTGTGTACTGCAAACATACAGTAATGCAAAAAGAAGAAATATCAATTAAATTTTGTAGCACATGAAATTTACATGCAATAAAATTTTGTGTCCATCACCCAAAGTTTTGCTGGTACACAGAAGTTTTCTTTTATTGCATATGGCAGCATTTGTGCTAGAATAGCAGCCTTTCACAATTGTGATAGAGATCAGGTATGTCGTCTAGAAAGCTACATACAGGTATAGGTAGATACATGTAGATATTTTCTTTCTGTCACTTCAAGAAAAATTTTGAAATTGATGCAGCTCTCCAAAGGCTGTAAGAGCAAGGCTAATTGAGACCCTGCTTACACCACTGGCCAGAACTCAAACTTGTACATATATATTACCAGTACCTGCTAGGGAGGCTGAGAAAGGCAGTCTATCAATGTGCTATGGATGAGAGCACACAGATACTAGAGGGCAACACTCTGTCTGTGCCATTTTTAGGAGAAATTTATTCATGTGGACTCACTATTGTGCCCTGCCTTCAACCACCACTTCTTCTGATCTTAAATTCTGTAAATTCATGAATTCTTTTATTCTCCCTCCCCACTCTGTCATTATTTCAGCTCATCACACTTTATTTCCTCAATGTGCACAATCACAAAATGAAAGACAGCTTGCTTGTTTTTTGGTTCATGGAATTCTTTTCTTTCTTTCTTTCTTTCTTTCTTTCTTTCTTTCTTTCTTTCTTTCTTGATCAAGGTAAGCAATGTGATGAAAACAGCAGGGGTGTCCAATCATTGAGTTGGGCTTGACAGACTCATTTGTATATTTACTGAGCTAGTTATGCAATAGGTGTTAGAAATATCGATCAAAGCAGGTTTTTCTTTTTCTGGATCCTATCATCCTTCTTTTTGGTCTATTCACACCTATTGATGTTTATGAATTACTGCAAATGGGCACCTTCCCATTTTCATTGGAGTATAAATTTCATGTGAATGTAGAAACTACTGTAAATTCAAAGTTTGTGATCAGCCAGGTTTTTTTCTTTCAAGACAGGAGAAAGCAACACATAGTAGGAATACAGGAATTAGATATTTTCATAATACTAAACGGAGGTCCTTCATAATAAAATCCAGTAGATATTTGATTTTGTTTAGTTTCCTGCAAATTTCTAAGGAATAGCTGGACAGTAGGAATAACTTTTTAAAATCTGGGAGCAAGAAAAATTGCAAATATTTATTTGCTCACCAAAGGTGCTATGAAAGTAGTGTTTGACGCACTGTATTCCAGGGATTTATCTGGTTTTGGCCTCAAATAGCAACAGATCTTGTCTAGGTGAGTCCCTCTTGCCATCTCATGGGTCCATGAGACTTCTTGGATGGCCTTGGAAGAGTTGTGGTTGCAAAGTTGGAGGTGGAGAAATGGAAACTGTACCTTGTCTCTAATTTACAATTGTGTATCAAAGTGATACTTCCCAACCTCAATTTTGAAGATTTTACAGTGAAATCATATATTCACCTTTCACATAGATTGATCTGTCTACTGCTGTCATATACAACCTGACTCCCAATTGGGGCTGCTGCTTTGGTGAGTGTCAGGCCTCTTGAAATGAACTCAGAATCCCTCACAAAGAGCAGGCAGATATAGAACAAGAGAAGGATTAAATTACCCGGACTCCTGGGCATTTGATAGTCTCTACATATCACTCCATTTCTTCTCATCTTTGTGAAGTGTATCCATGTTCATAAAATCTAGTGCCTGACTTTGGGAATGTAACTGAGCTTGAATGTGAATTGGTCCGTATGTCAAGGGAGTTATTACTTTTCACATTGTAATTAGAATGATTCAGTGTATTGATCTACACAACTACTGAGTCTACTGTTCTCCAGGTAGTTATACATTTCTAGTTAAAGAAATGATCCTTTTTAACTCTTACAAAAATGGTCATCTTTGCTCAACAGACTTGTGCTCTCATTCATGGCATCCTTTTAAGACTAACCTGACTGAAGATTATGTTAGGCAGGAAGGTGACATACAGGGAATCTCTATTACTTTTTTTGTAAAAGAGAAAATAATAATATATTTCTGACCTCTTCAAAACTCTAAACGAGTTCCCTCAAATATCACTGAAGTATTTTAACAATCTGTAGTGGATTTCTGCATAGCACAAAGTATAAAAAGGTACCAAATAATTCAACATTTAAAAATACATCAGAGGATCTGTGCGCAGCTGCTATTTATATTGTATAATATTAAATTCAAATCACACCTTTCCTTACTACTTCAATAAACATTGCTGCCAATGCACATTGGATTGTAGTCTATACATCGTACATGAGGGCATGGGATTGGCTTGATTTATATTCTTTTTGTTCACCTATTTTTATATCCTTCATCACTTCCACCTCATATTTTAGCACATGAGATGTTATAGATTTCTTATTTCCTCTGTTTTGTTAATGGAGTTTTCTATTTTCTTAAAAAATATGTTCAGGTCACAATACAGAGAAGACTATCAGAATATATAAACAACACTGCAGGAGGGTGTGTTCGAATTCAGTATGGTCACAGTGGAATCCACATCCTTCTTCTAGACTGATGAGTATTCAACCTTTTCACTGCTATATGAGTGCAAATTAATTATGGTACATTTTCAGCTTAGTGAAGTTGAGGTGCAAAGCTCTTGTTATGATAGACATATGCAAGGTAAGACTGAAATGTCTCTGATATTTTTATTCACAAAATGGGAGAGCTTTTTCATCGTGCTAAAAGTTCTTCAGGTTATTTTGATGATGAAAGATTTTCTTTCTGGCTGTATAGGAAAGTGAAGCAAGGTAAGCATTTATAACTAGCCGTGTGGCCTTTGTATCCCCCATTCTTGGTGCTGCAGTGAATAGTGTGCAGGAAACAGTTGTTCATTTATGTCCTGGGGACAACATTCCTAAGAGTTTGTTCTTTTTATTTTTCCCATGCTGAGTTTATTCTTCGAAGGAGGAAGTTTTCTAGAGACTATGTGATTGGGTGAAATGGCTGTCATTTAGAGTCCAGAATAGCCTAGAGAAGGCTGCCTTTGGCTCAGTTAAGTTTCACTTGCTAGGTTCCCTGACTGGGATGAAGGCAGTTGTACCTCCTTTCAGCTCCCTTCCAGGTCAAAGGGGCAAGTGGATGCCCATTCAGATCATGTCACTCCGTCATTTAGTGAATAAAATAAGGTTTTCTTTTTCTACTTGAGCTCCTATTTTTCATGAGGGAGTAGAAGCAATGTTCATATTCCCAGTTAAGAAAGGAGTTCATTGCAGAAAGCTAACAGGGGACCATGTTCTGACTTATGGAGGAATGTTTTTGTGGGGGCCTTGTTGATTTTACACATTTGTTTGCCAGGCCAGTGAAGACGATGGAGAAGAGTAGGGGACTGAAGTCCAGAGCTACTGTACTCTCTGCAGCCTAAAATGTTCACTTAGAGGGTTTCTTTACCAGTTCTTCCAGATCATGTGCTGGATGTCTGGGACCCTAAAATTGCCTGCTCCAATAGTTCTGTGCATGCAGTCTGGGCTCCTCAGCATAGGCCACAGTGAGAAAGGTGAAATAGGATTGTCTGCATGGGGGCTGGGGGGTGGCAATGAGGTTTCTGGGCTAGCTGTCACCTCTAGGGTGGGCCTAGGCTTGGATGGGGAAGAATAGTGAGCTGTGGCCAGGGTCTTGGGATGCTGTCATACCACACTGTGTGTGACACTCTGAAGAGTCTAAAATTTTAAAATTTGAATGTGAATGTGCCTCATATATCATTATGAAAGTACATTTGTTGAATCAGGAGAGTAAATTACATACTTTATTTAGTGGATCACTAGCTTGATTCAGAAATTTTACATAACTAGATGTAGAATAGGTGGCCCTCCATTTGTGGTTGTGCCTAGACCTGCATACATTGACCATGAACCTATACGGAACAGGGGTATATTAGTCACATTTTCCTTGCTTGGACAAGATACCTGACACCAACAATTTAAAGGAGGAGAGGTTTGTTTTGACACATTATTTCAGGGGGTTCAGTTCATGGTTTACAGTCTCAAAGCCAGAAATGACATGGAAGAGGAAAGCTACTCAACCCATGGCCACCAGGAAGCAGAGAGAAATGGGACAAGCCAGGGGCAAGAATACCTCCTTCCAGGTCATTCCACTAGTGATCTAGTTCCAGACAGGCCCCACCTCCTAACAGTACATTCAACTATGAAGCCATGAATGGATTCATCTACTGATGAGTATAGTGCCTCTGTGATCAAACCACCGAAAAGCTCCACTTCTGAACATATGCAACTTCTGAGGGACGTTTTAGGTTTAATCTGTGATAAGAGACGCCACATTTATATCAAGGCACTCTATGTACAGAGAGACATAGGTGGTGACCTGGAAGAACCTCAGCTAACCTTGCCCTGCCTTCCTTTTAGGGTACCCTTCTCCTGCTATGATAAGGAAAAGGAACAGTGGTGCATGGGAATTCTTGCTTCACAGAACTATGTCTATGGCCAGCTCTGAGGCTCACTTAGTTCATTAACTTCTTAGCAAGAAAAGGAAAACCAAGAGTTTGATAAGCTCCAGTAAGTCCTCTGTCAAGCACTAAATATTGTGTGCTCACCCCCACACACTAATGATAATTGACATAATCCACTTTGTTTCTTGTTCTAATATCCTCTCTCATGTACTCATCTTTCCTTTTCTGGGGTTCTCAGCTTAGCATTATAGAAGGTATTCATGTATTATCCCCAGGAATGGATTGCATCAGAGTTGCCTGCCCTAAAATTACTGTTGCAGTCTGAATCAGCCCATGATGCCAATAGTGTGCTTCCTCCATTGGGCCTTGCAAACAGATGTTTTGACAGCTTACCACTGATTCTTTGGGTTCATTTCCTTGGAATTTACTGAACCCTGGACCCCAAGAGGCTTCTGAAAAGGCTGCTTCATAGTCACTTCACTGCTCTGTTAAAATCAGGAAGTTTTGGTTCACATTATGTCAAAATGAGATCTATCTTCCTGTTTCTAAAAGCTGACTTTTTGTTCACTTACCTAAAAGGAAGAGCTGCAATTTCCTGCTGCCATTTTCTGAGACATAAAGGTTACCTTTGTATGCTCTTAACAGACAAAAATGTTAACGTGGTAGAGCAACATTATTAGTCAGCCTTCAGTATCTTTGTTTCATTGGTAGTACAGAGCACAGGGCTCTGCTAGGAACCACTGTGAATTGCAGGATGAACCCATTAATTTCCTGAGATTTTGGTATTCATTACTTGAAAGTGGAATAAGACTAGCCATAAGAGTTTTTTTTTCCTTAAAGATATAGTTTTCACAGTCTTTGATAATTCTGTTAAACCACTTAGAGTCACAGGAAAAAGGCATGTATTTCCTTTGCATAATTCTTATAGTAATTTCTGTCCCTTTTTTCTTCTGGTAAGAAATAGGGCATACAAAAGTACATACATACTGCATGAGATTTGTGAACCAGTTTACAAATTTCTTAGAACACTTCAGTTTAATCATTCCTGGGCACCTTAAAATTAAGGTCTCACTTTCCATTAATGTAATGACCGTGGAGTGTTACTACGTCTGCCAAAAGATAGGATTCTTAAAATGTAAAAAAGGAGAACTCAGAAACAAGATTTCTAGCTATCTAAGTCTGTGATTTAAATGCAGAAATGGTGGCAATTAATAAACCTACCCTAATAATTTTTGGTCCAATGCACCAATGGCTGGTGCCAGTTGCATTCTTAAAGGGATTCACAGAGTTGAGGAAATTTCTCTTGAATTTTCTTGTCTTATTCTTTCTTCTATTACTTCCTTATTTCTAGAGCATGAGTTCTTTTTTTATTTAAAGAGAAAAAAAAACAGAAAACAAGGGAAGCAATAATACAAAATTCAAAAAAAATGAGATAAACTAAAATAAACACTAAAAAATCACTAGTTGACAAATTACATACTGTCCTCTTAGAAATAGTTGTTCAAGTTACAGAATTAAAGCACAGAAAGTGGACATTCAAACTATGAGACAGCAAACAGTTCTGCTCAACGATCCAACATAAACAGTAATATTTGGTTATCCTATGAGCATGAGTTCTTAACTTCAGTATGGCTTACTTGTATGTTGGGAAGGCTTGCTATACTGGATGCTTCATGTTGCCTTCCAGAGTTCTGAATTTTTACATGAATAATGTATCCTTAAGTGCCCTCCGAAGCACCAATAGTAGAAAATCATCATTTTGTCTCCACTAAAGTAGGGTCTTCACATGTTTATTATTTGAAGTGGTTCACACTGATTCATGAACACCTCATTGAGTGAACTAAGACAAGCACAAGTACTTTTTTTTTCCTACCAGGGGTCGAAATCAGAACCTTGTACTTTCCAGGCAGTTGCTGTGCTATAAGTATATCTTAAAAGAGGAATTATTTAAACTAATGCCCAGTGACTTAAAGGAAACTGTCTATAGTGTTACTATTTGCCACATGGTCTAATTTGAGACTTACAGCAACTTTGCCAGGTAGGTAAGGTTATGAAATAGGAAACTCAGACTTAGGGTAAAGAAGTAGTTTCCACGAGGTCAGAGGGTTTGGTGTAACAAATCAGGTGGAGCTTAGGCTTGTGACAAAGATATTTTAAAATGTGAAGAGTTCTTGATGATCCCTGATTGTTTCAGGCAATGAAAAATGCTCTTCTTACTCTAGTTCCCACCTCCATAGATGCCATCCTCTTGTCTACCATGTAAGTCACAAAAGGATTGTTCAAAAGTTGAAATTCCAAGAAGCTGACACATGCCTTCTGAGAAATTAAGGGAGTTTTTTTTTACAGAAAGAATAATAATTCTAGCTACTGCCACACAGTAATTTTCTATACAGGCATCCTTTGCAGTCTCAAGCCTCACTTACTGAAAACAAAAAGTGAGTACAAAATCGCTTCTCAGCCTTTTGGCTAAGATCAAGTGTGAAATGTGAGAACAAGATTCTTATTTGTAATCCTCTTACAGGAGATGATGGCATGGTTTTTATCAGATGTGATCTTGCCTTAACAATTTTCATAGGAGATATTCTGCCAGTCCTTGTGGAATCCAAGTAACATCATGCAGCATCATGATAGTTAATTGATTTCTTAGTGTCTCAAAGAAATATTAAGGGATTCTATGATGTTAGCAAACTTTCAAAACCTAGAAAATACAAAGTGTTATATGTATATTTTATCTTCAACAACTTTTATAATTTGGATCTAAAATGCCTTCCCAGAGTTTCAGGTGGTGAAGGCTTGGTCCCAGTTTGAGCAGCAGTGTGCAAAAGTAGAACATTTGGGAAGTGATGTGAGCATTAGTCTCAGCCCTCATCCATAGATTAATCCACTGAAGGATTTATAGCTCAAAGTTCTGTTGGGAGGTAATGGAAACTAGGAAATAGATCCCAGTGGAAGGAAGTAAGGTCATGAGGGTGTGTCTTTGAGGGCTGTATTTGTCCCAGGACTCCATGCCCACCCTGGTTGGCATGAACTGAACATCTTTCCACCATGCCTGTCCATCATGGTGTATCTTCCTTGCCACATGCCTATAACCCATGGAGCCAGCTGAATATTAGCTGAAGTTTAGCCATATTATTTTGAATTTTTTTCTCTAGTATTTTGATACAGCTATGGGAAATTCACACCAAAGCTATGAAATTATTTTTAAAAATTTTCTTTATAACAATATTACAGCCAGTTTGTAAGCAATATAAAGGCACAGACAGTAAACCACATTACCCACAATTCCAATGCTCAGCCATGGTGCCTGGTTACATTTTGATGCCTGTCCTTTTAATCTTTCTTTTGCTTGTCATATACATATTAGAAAGCATCATATGATGTTTTCTATATTTGAATCTATTTTTTCATTTAGAATCCAGAATATAATAAGCGTGAATAGGATAAGAAGCATTATTTGGTATGCTGTGGGTCTCTCACAGTATTAAATTTTGATGATAGAGGAAAAGATAAATGCATGGACTTCAGTCTTTGTGAAAATCATGCATCTGAGCAGTTATATAGAGAAAAGGTGAGTCTAAGTTCTTCAGTCACTTTCACTAGGGTAGGCAGCAGTGGCTGACAGTAGAGGGACAGGAACCACAACAGTGATGAACACTCATTTTCCGGGTCATTGCTACCTTGGACCAGCTGGATGGAGGGGCCTGAAATAATGAATAAAGGGAAGTGAGCCTCATTTCCTGTGTAATCATGCTTTCCAGGGCAAAAAGCACCACAGCACCATTCCCAAAATACACTCACTGAGTATTATCTTTCATCTGTGGTCCTCTAAGGATAGCAGGATGTATCTGACAGTCTCTGCTTAATAACTGGGAGTATACCAAGGGAGAAAGATGATTTGGGCAGATTTATAGATTTAAGTGATCAAAATCATTTCCTCAGGAATTTGGATCGAAGTTTTCCTAAGGCAAGGAAAGGTGCTAATGAATTATTTAATGTTGGATACAAGTGATATGTTAGTTTTAGCACTCAAAAATCTCTCAAATCACAAACTAGTTGAGTTGTATTTTGCAGTTATAGGGGTAAGGTGTTAATGATGTTTGGACCCCCATCCTAGTTTATGTGGTCATTTGTATAATTTAGTTTAGAATATAATTTCTGGGGGCAGTGTGTACTTAAGAAACTTATTTTGTGTGGGATTTAATGATTAATTATGTGCTCTGTGTTTGTGTGTATGTTGGTGTGTATAAGACCTTACAATCTTGGATATAGTAACCTCAGGAGGTATAAAAGGAATGGTTTTTGTTGTGTTTAACTCCCTTGGGGTAGTAGCCTACAAAGGAAAATTGACTGGTGCCTTAATGTTTAGAAGCATCCTATAGTACTTACCAGGAACTTCTTGTTTATGGAGTGAGTCATAAGCAGGCATTTAATCATGTCCTGTTCCATAACTAAATGCAATTGGAGAGATTTTATTTTGTTGTATCGGGCTTTTGGTACTAATGGGGATTGAAATCAGTGATGCTTCACTACTGAACTGCATCTCTAGCCCAGTTTACTTTTTATTTTGAGACAGAGTCTAAGTTGCCTGGGTTAGCCTTAAACTTGCTATCCTCTCGCCTTAACCTCCCAGGTAGGAGAGTTTGTTGGTGGTGATCAGTATGTACATCTGCATTTCTATTGAGTGGGTTATAACATTTTATTTTATTTTTCTGATGGTGCCTGAGATTGAACCTAGGACCTTACCCATGCTAGGCAAGCTCAACCACTGAGTTATGTCCACACTCCACAATTTACAAAATTTTAAATTAGTTTTCTTTAGAACATCATATGCAGATTTTCTTAAGTAAACCCAGAATTTCCAGGCTTGAATGGATATGTCTTTTGCAAAATTCACTCTTGATTCACATAGTAAGGGGAATATACCTTTGGGGAGATTAATGCATATTACAGAATTAATTTCACAGAGTAAGGAGTAATATAGAAATCTTTCAAATGGACAGTTTCTCTATCCTAGTCAAATTTACTACCCTAAGGAAAGAAAATAAAGATTTCTCTGAAGTACTGAGAAAATTAAAATTAATTTAAACTAATTTGGTGACCTTATGTTGTCCAATTTTAAACTTAGCATAGAACTATTATTTAAAAAAAGAGATCAATGCTCAAAAAAGACTGCAACAATAAAAGTTCAAGCTTCTAGTCTCCTCATTCTCAGTAAAATGACCATTATGGCCAGTTTTTTCAAAGTGTTTTGCCTTGATTTAAAAAACAAAAACAAGGTACCAGGTACTAGTCAATGCCAAAGTTTGTGATGAGCAGCATCTAGAATTGGAGATGAAGAGCCCAGAAAGTGCATGCTGTCTCCAGTTGATGCCTCAAGTCAAATATCTGCCTCCCAGGCCTCCCTTGACCAAGAGGCCATTGAACACAGTTCGCTTGTTCCCTGGCTCCAGGTGTTCCTTCTGGAGAAGAAGCCTTTGCTGTGAAGAATCCAGCCAACCTCAGGACCTGCCAGTCCAGTGTCTTCTGGGTAGGGCATTGAAGCTCCATGCAGAGTTTTGTTATTTCTCTGTTTAAAGCCAAACACTGTGAACACTGATCCTCCATGAAAGAAATAACAATTTCAAACATAACAAAAGGAATTTAAGATTTAGTGAACTTGCCTGAAGTTCAGAAATATCTTTTTTCATACTATAGTCTCTACCAGCTCCCGAAAGACTGAAGAGATCCAGCAGATCAAACTCAAGGGACAGGGAAATCAGACAAATGTTGTGCTGTTCCTAGGTAGAGTAGACAGTATCAGGGCCAGGCCTGTATGATTTGATATCCTTTTTATACTTTTTGCATCTTCTTGCCCCTATTTGATTTGGTTTTATTCTTTTGCTCCTTTTTTTGCTGATTCCCCTTTACTACTAGAACCCACTGTGTTTCATTGACTAGAGAGGAGGAAATACCTGGGAATCTGTGTCCTCATCTGTGTACACAAACTCAGAGCATTTAACAATGACTGGCTGGTGCTGGCAACATGAATGCCTAAATACTTTGCTCTTGGTTAAGGCAACCTGAGGCCTAATACACATGAGAGCCCCCTATGGGGTTAGCCCAAAATGTGGCCCTCATTCTCTGGCATTTCCTGAAATGCTGCCCTTTTTGGCTTCCTCCCTGTCTCTATGCTGCTTCCCCTCTCTGGTCACCAAGTATTCCTAGGAAGCATTTTATTTTTGATATCTTGTATGTATACGAGCCTGCATTTCAAGATTGAGTTCCTGAGAAGCTGGGCCGTGACAGCAGGTCAGCACATGTATATAGAGAAGACAGGGAGCGGACGAACATTAACAGCAGCATCCCAAGATGTGTATGGTTGTGCAGCCCCATGGGTAAAACCAGAAGCTCCTGAATACATAATTTTTGGTTTCACTTTGATGTCTTCCTTTGGCAACTGTGGGATATTAGATAAAATGGCCCACCTCTCTGAGCTTCATTTCCATTGCAAAATAGAGCAACAATGGAATCCAACTCAGAAGCTTGTTGTGCAGCTTAAGAGAAATAATGCATGAAAGAGTTGTTCATGGCATAAAATAAACTCTCAGTATTAGCTTGGAGAAAATCCTGTTCCTAAGTTTGAAAGGAATCCCTATCTTCAAATAATTATCTATAGCAGAACTCAAGAAAAACATGAAATGGAGCAGCCTTTGGTGTCTGTGTTTTGAAGGGAAGAAGATGAGGTAGAAGCATTAAATGACTCTATACTGAATCATTAAATTTTTGTGTCCTGTGATTAAAATGGCAGAACACAGACCTGAGGATCTACTGGTTTGGTGTTTGGGAAATGTTTACTTGAACAAGTGAGGACACTGGACAAAAAGTGTACCTGAGATTTTTTAAAGATCAGAAAAGTATGTTATTAAGGAAAGGTGAAAGATAAAGAAAGAAATGAAGAATATAGTAAAGAGTCTGTTCTCTAACCATTCTTTGAATGCCTCAAATAATAATCATATTCTTTTATTATGTGTGAATCTTTATTTCAAATGATTCCAATCTCTGGTACTGATTCGTCTACTTCATCTGGAGGAAATGAAAGAGGTTTAGATGATGGCATACTAAGAAGTTCTTAAATCTGTGAGTTTGAAAATATCACATGAAAAATGTGAAGATCATGTGCATAAATCTACATATGATTACATTCATGTATGTGTTAATTACTTCTGACGAAATGAGGATAAGACATATGGAAAACCATATGTACCAGGAGGAAATATCCTCAGGTGCATTCAATATATCAAACTGCAGGAACCTAACCTAATCAGCTGTATGTTGGAGGGCACATGTAAATCGAGTCTTTAATTTATGGCAGAATGAAAGTGTATTTCACTGGTTTGAATTGGAAGGCCAAGGGTAGAAAATCTATTTAGAGATAGATTTGAATAATATATAAAGGAATTCAAATTACATTAGTTGTTTCCTGGAGCATTTTGGGCCACCAGATCTGAGAGACTTTATCTATGAGGACACACAGAGGACAGAAAAGATTCCTTTGAAAAGGTACAAAATAATGTCATATAAATAAGGGGTGTTTAATCTGTTTTGAAGAAAAGAGCAAATACAGGCAAGACACAGGAGTGTAGAAATATTGTTTGAATACTGGTATGGGGTTGCATGTGATGTGTATGAAGGTGTAAGTTTCTTGCCAAGTACTCCTGAAAAGTAGAACCAAAATTGGAGGCAGAAAGCTACAAGTAAATTCATGAAAGGGTGTGCTCTTTTCCAGGTCTGCTAGAAACAGGTGAGGTGTCCATCACTAGAGGAACTTTCTACTTAGCAAAGATATTACACGAAGCTTTGGATGAATCTGACTCTCTCTCCCCTACTTCGATGAATATTTCATTTTAATTTCCATAATCATTTGTGGTTCTTATAATTTAAACATAATCAGTGTTCTTAATAAGATATTTTTAAATGTCATGAGTTTTATAGCCATGTAATTTATGTGAATCTAGTTAAGAAGCTGTTTGTGTCTTGAGGTCAAACACACAAGTCTTTACCCTATACTAAAAGCAATGGAAATTTTAATTATTGATGATACTAGTTCTCATACAGCAATGAACATTGTAAATTTTCAAATGGACAACATTATGTCAAGCATTTTTTAGTTAAGGAAATTGGATAATGTGTGTGTAGCATAAATAATATTCCAAGTACTGGGGAAGATGAAAGGGAGAAAAAAATGGATGAATTGAGTGGGTGA
Source organism: Hydrochoerus hydrochaeris (assembly GCA_004027455.1). Lineage (NCBI taxonomy): Eukaryota > Metazoa > Chordata > Mammalia > Rodentia > Hydrochaeridae > Hydrochoerus > Hydrochoerus hydrochaeris. The sequence goes on along the minus strand of PVLA01006743.1, from coordinate 94,425 downwards.
GGGGCCCAACATCAATAATTATATATCCAAAAAAATGATTTCAAATAATAAGTTGGGAAAAGATATATTTTTCAGTAAATAAAATATAAGAGATTTTCTGCTAAGAGATGATCACTAAAGACAGTCATCTAAGAGTGAGGGAATTATCCTTGGGAGTGCATGAAATGCAAATAGTGTTTCTTTTTCAGTTTCCTTCCTCAGGAAATGAAGAATTAAATGTATCTTTCTTCCCAGCTGAGCAGTATGGTGTCCAGAGTCAGAAAACACATTTTTTTATAGAAAATATGGTAGCCCGGTATTTCTTGGGAAGAAAAGCACATTGTACCAGGGCAGGAACAGGTGCAGACAGCAGTCTGTAGGCTACTGCAGTGATTTTGCCAGGAGTGGAGAGGACCTGGCTGAGTGGAAAGACAAGTGTTTTCACTGATAGGTCTTGATGATGAAGGAGATGGGAGGTGTGAGGCCTGGCCAGCAGCCCAGCAAGATTACCCAGGGGGACGCTGGTATTTTTTAGCATGATACATGGATGGACTTGGGAACAAGACAGATAGATCAGTTCTGAAAATGGTGATCACAAAATATTCATGAGACGTGCAGGTGAAAATGTAAAACACTACAGTGTAGCATGATGGTCTAACCAGCAGGCAGTTAAGGCAAACTTGTTTTAGAGTCAAGTGCAATGAAGTTTAACTCTCATCAACACAGCCCTCCCACTCTCTGAGAATTCTTGATGTCAGTGATAGAAGACATGTGAATTATTTTCTGCTCATCTCAGCCTCAATTTCCACTTGCCCAGAAGTTGTTCAGTATACTGTCTCCTTGTGCTGTCTGTCTTCTCTTCTACATAGTCTCAAACAGAGAAAAGAGCCTCACCAATAACAGTCACTTACAAAAGGCATTTATTTAGCCAACTTGAAGTTCTGGTGAGTTAGATGAGTTAGCTTTAGAGCAGTTATGTTCCAACATTCTTGTTTATCAGCTTTACTAATACATTATTCAGCCATGTTCCCTCTCCGTCAAGACTTTTCTTTACTGTTTTCTGGTAAATTTCTGTAGGCTTTCTGTAGGCTTCTTTAGGGGAGTGTCCTACTCTCCCTGCACAAAGCACAGGGTTTCCCTCCTTCTCAGACTTCACTTTGTTCCATATTTACTGTAGTCTTCCCTGCTCTGGGACCCAAGCATTACCTTTCTCTAGCTCAGGCCTTGCTGAGACATTGACAGGTCAGCCTTTTCTTCCCTGCAGTGGAGCCGAAAAATGCTTCATTTTCCCACATCGAAAATACTGCAGAAACAAAAGCAATTTTGCTTTTAAGTAAGTTTTACTGAACATTGTGTTTTGAGCTCACAAAAGAGTTCTAGTTTGGGGTAAAGTTGGATTGTCATCATGCAGAACCAGAACAGGAGAGTAGCTGAGATGAGTGTTGGCATTACAAGCTCAAGGTGGAGGCAAAAATAGTGGGAGTTTTCTGCTCATCTTGCCAAAAGGGACACAAGAGAGTGTTTTGGACTCAAGCCAAATTTGCTGTGAGAACCTTGTGTAGGGTGGGAGGATAAGTATTAGGAACCAGTTCCACGGTCAGATTTTGGTGAAGAACTATTGCCAAATACAAGTCAGTGATTTATCAGATACTATATAATTTTCGTATCAGTGTAGGAAAATATTTTATGAAACATTGTTTATGAATATAAATTCAATCTAGTTCAGTTTCTCAAATGCAAGCTTTTCTTTATAGAACTCAAATAGTTATTAAGTATTTATTAGGAATGAATAATTGTTACACCTCGGTTTATGCTTATATGGTTTATAAATTTCAAGCTATACATTGCAATATTTGGGGCACTCAAAATAAAGTGCCATTCCCCAGGGTAGTTCAAGTGAGGATTTGGTCATGTAACTGATTGCCTGTTTATCAAGATAAAACATTTTCAAATGAAGAAAAGCAGCCTTTCTCTTGCTTTGGGACGCATCACATTGACTATGCTGCAGTGGATGTTGTACTTTTTCTTTCATTTAGTAAATATAAATACAGAGGGTTGGGAAAAGTGCAATCACATAGAGAATGTTATTAGACTGGCCATTCCCTATGTTTTTCCACCTGATTCTTTTTTTCTTTATTTTTTAAAAGAGAATTTGAAAAACAATTAAATCATACAGAATTTCAAAACAAGATGATAGGAAATTAGCAATGGTTATTATATTGTATACTGTTGTCTTCAAACTTTTCTCAGATTACCAGATACAGGCATGCACAATTGATCAAACAATATAAGCACTAACTGTTCCTTTCAATTAGCTATTAGAATGAGTAGTAGAATTATCTTAGCTATCATAAATATATTTTCCCCTTCCTTCTTTCCCCCATCTAGTTGTTCTTTCTTTTTGAGCGACTTCTTTCCCTTTCACAATATGTAGTAACTTTTGGGTCTTATTTACTCATTCAGCTTCTTACACAAGGGAGATAATGCAATGTTTACACATGCAAGTCTGATTTATTTCACTTATGGGTATGGTCACTAGTTGCATCCTTTTACCTATGAAAGTCTCAATTTTATCTTTTTTGATAGGTGAGTGGTACTCCATTGTATAAAAATATATCTTTTTTTATCCATTCCTCAGTTGATGAGTATTTGGTTTGTTTCCAAGATTTAGCTGTTACAAATTGTGGTGCTATAAACATGGGTGCACATATATAGTGGTAGTATGTTGTTTTCAGTTCTTCTGGAAAAATACCCAGAAAGAGAATAGCCAAGTTGAATGGACCTTCTAAACCTAGTTTTTTGAGGAATCTCAATACTGATTTCCACAGTGGTTGTACCAGTCTATACACCCACCAACAGCAGAGAAGGGTTCCTTTTTCTCCCAGACCCACCAGCATTTGTTATTAGATAATTTTTTTATGATAACCATTCATTCTTGAGTTGTTTTCATTTTCATTTCTTGAATGAAGAGTGATGGTGAACATTTTTTCATATTTTTATTTGTCTTTTGTGTTTCTTCATCTGAGAATTGTTTATTCATCTCAGATGCCCATTTGTGAATTGGGTCTTTGAATTGCAGAGGGCCTGATATTTTTTCTAAACACTTTATATGTTTTAGATAAAAGTCATTTGTCTGGGGTACAGTTGGCTATATGTTTTTCAAATCCATGGCTTTTGTTTCTACTCTGTTGGCAACTTCTTTTTTTAAATTTTATTTTACAGAGGATAAAACAAAAGAGGACAGAACAACACAGATCAGAACAGAACAATACAAGCAACACAGCATTTCACAAGATAATTGGATATCAACAGTAGCTACCATAATGTCTCTTTCTTTGAAATAGTTGAGCATAGCTTCACAAACAATAATATCAAACATAACAAAATAGAATAAAAGCATTCAAGAGAATGAAAGTATTGCAAGGTATTCTGAACCAAATAACCAAAGATGAACAATGGCTACTATAATATCTCATTTTCCAAAAAAAATTGTTTATTTTATTACACATATTAAAATTCAGTAAGACAAAACATGATAGAACCAATGGTAATAGAAGAACAAAAGCATGGTAGGACTTCAGAGCAAGATGATATTAAATCAGCAATGGCTGCCATAATGTCTTGTTTTCTTCAAAGTAGCTATGCATACCATCACACATAATAAGGTCAAACAAAATGGAATAAAACCATTCCAACCAATGAATGAAAACACTACAAGTCTTCAAAGTAATATAATGGGGAACCATAATTACCATAGAATCTTATGTACTCTTACCTTTTCTTACACTAAGGAGACTATACAGTATTTATACATGTGAATTTGATTTATTTCGCTTATGAGTATGGTCTGAAGTTGCATCCAATTATTTATAAATATCTCAATGTGATCATTCTTTATAGCTGAGTAGTACTCCATTGTATAAAAGTACCACAATTTTTTTATCCATTCCTCAGATGATGGGCACTTAAGTTGTTTGCAAGATCGGTGTATTACAAATCATGCTGCTATAAACATGCTATAAACATGGGTGCGCATATATCACTGTGGTATGATGTTTTCAATTCTTCTGGGAATATGCTTAGGAGTGGAATAGCTGGGTCAAATGGGACTTCCAATCCCAGCTTTTTGAGGAATCTCCAGACTGACCTCCACAGTGGTTGCACAAGTCTACATTCCCACCAACAGTGTAGAAGAGTTCCTTTTTCTCCACAGCTTCTCCAGCATTTGTTGTTGGTAGTTTTGTTGATCCTGGCCATTGTTTCTGGAGTGAGATGGAATCTCAGTGCAGTTTTAATTTGCATTTCTCTCATGACCACTGATGATGAACATTTTTTCATGTATTTATTTACCATTTGTATTTCTTCATCTGAGAACTGTGCGTTCATCTTAGATGCCCAATTTTGGATTGGGTCTTTGAATTTCGGAGGTCTAATTTTTTTAAAATTCTTTATAAGTTCTAGACAGAAGTCCTTTGTCTGAGGGACAGTTCACTAAGATTTTTTCCCAGTTTGTGGGTTTTCTTTTCACTCTGCTGGAGATTTCTTTGGACATGCAGAAACTCTTTAATAAGACACGATCCCAGTTATCGATTCTGGGAAGTATTTCCCATGCAGTTTGGTTCTTGTTCATGAATTCTCTACCTACCCCTATGTCTTCAAGATTTTGACCTACTTTGACTTGCAACAGATTTAGTGTTTCTGTTTTAATATTTAGATCTTTGATCCATTTAAATTTTAGTTTAGTACATGGTGATAGGCATAGGTCTAGTTTTACTTTTTGGCATATGGTTAGCCAATTTTTCCAGCAACATTTATTAAAGAAACTATCATTCTTCCAGTGAACGTTTGACCCCTTTATCAAAAATAAGGTGGTTGATTTATATATGTTGAACCATCCCTGAATGCCTGGGATGAATCCCACTTGGTCATAGTGTATAATCTTCTTGATGATTTGCTGCATCCTGTTTGCCAATATTTTACTGAGAATTTTTGCATCTATGTTCATTAGGGAGATTGGCCTGTAGTTCTCTTTTTTAGTTGAGTCTTTGTCAGGTTTGGGTACTAGAGTAATATTTGCCTCCAGGAATGACTTAGGCAGAATTGCTTCCCTTTTGATTTCATTGAACAGTTTGAGGAGTGTTGGCATTAAGTCTTCTTTGTATTTCTTGTAGAATTCTGCAATGAATCTGTCTGGGCCTGGGCTCTTCTTTGTTGGTAAGGACTTAATTACATTTTCCATTTCTTTAATAGAAATTGGGTTATTCAGCAGTTTTACATCTTCTTAATCCAGCTTTGGTGGTTCATGTTTCTAGGAATCTGTCCATTTCTTCTGTGTTATCGAACCTATGAGAGTAGAGGTTTTCAAAATAGGTGTTGATGATCTTCTCTGTTTCCACATGGTCTATAGTGATTTCACCTTTTTCATTCTGTATTGTATGAATTTTAGTCTTTTCTTTCCTTTTTAAAATTAGGTTGGGTAGGGGCTTATCAATTTTATTTATTCTTTGAAAGAACCAATTCTTTGATGCCTTGATACTTTGTATTGTTTTCTTAGTCTCTATTGCATTAATTTTTGTTTTTATCCTTGTAATTTCCTCCCTTCTTTTGGCTTTGGGCTTGGCTTGCTCTTCTTTTTCTAGCTCTTTGGGGTGTAGTATCAGGTTGTTTATTTGTGTTCATTCTGTTTTCCTAATGTGGGAACTCAGTGCAATAAATTTTCTTCTGAGTACTGCTTTCATTGCATCCACAGGTTCTGGTAAGTTATACTTGTATTTTCATTTGCTTGTAGCTATTGTTTAATTGCTTCTTTAATTTCCTTTGTGACCCATTGATTGCTCAATAGTGTATTATTCAATTTTCATGTGTTTGTGTGGTTTTTGCAGTTTTTTTATCATTATTTTCCAGTTTCATGGCACTATGATCCAATAACATGCATGGGATAATTTCAATTCTTTTGCATTTATTTAAATATGTTCTGTGGGGTAGTATATGGTCTATTTTAGAGAATGTCCCATGTACTGGTGAGAAGAATGTATATTCTGATGTTGTTGGTTGGAACACTGTATAGGTCTATCAAGTCCATTTGTTCACAGGTGTGATTCAGTTCTGCTAGTTCTTTGCTGATTTTCTGTCTAGTTGATCTGTCCTTTTTTGTCAATGGGCATTTTAAGGTCTCCTGTTATAATTGTGTTATTGCTTATTTGATTTTTCATTTCTTTTAGTACTTGCTTTGTATAGCTGGGTGCTCTGGAATTTGGTATATATATATATATATATATATATATATATATATATTTAAGATTGTTATCTCTTGCTCTTGAAGTTTTCCCCTAACTAGTATGTAGTGACCTTCTTTATATCTTTGGACCTTTCTTGGTTTGAAGTTCACATTGTCTCCAAACAGAATAGCTATGCCTGCTTTTTTTTTTTTTGAGTTCCTGCTGCATGAAGTATTGTTTCCCATCCTTGGACTTTCAGTCTATAAATTTCCTTTTGGGTTAGATGGGTTTCTTGTATGCAGCATATGGTTGGACGTTGTTTCTTAATCCATTCTGCCAATCTGTTTCTTTTAATTGGTGAATTGAGGCCATTTACATTAATGATTATAACTGTTATATATTGGTTTATTGTTGACATGTTATATTTCTGCTGTTCTATCTTTATCTTTCCCTTCTGTTTAATTGTTTGTCTTGCTTAGTGATTTTTTTCCTATGTGTATCTAGAATTTCTTTGAGTATTCTTTGCAGGATTAGTTTGGTGATCATGAAGTTCTTCAGCTGTTCTTTGTCATGGAAGTATCTTATTTCTCCATCCATTTTGAAGGACAGTTTTGCAGGGTACAGCAGTCTGGGTTGGAAGTCATTTTCCTTTAGGATCTGAAATATTTCACTCCACGCTCTTCTTGCCTTCATTGTTTGTGTTGAGAAGTCTGCTGTGATTCTGATAGATTTTCCTTTATAGGTGATCTGTCTTTTCTCTCTTAACAGCTTTTAATATTCTGTTCTTATGTTGGATTTCTGGGATGGTGATTATTATATGTCTGGGTGTAGTTTTATTTTGGTTATGGCTGTTTGGAGTTCTATATTCTTCACTAATCTGAATATCAGTTTCCATTATCATGTTTGGAAATTTTCAGCTATTACTTCTGTAAATAGCCTCTTGATATCATTTGTGTTGTCCCCTTCTTTTTCATTTATCCCTATTAATCTTATGTTATTTTTCTTTGCATCATCTTGCAATTGTTGAATTGTTATTTTCTGATTCCTTTTTATTTTTAAAAGATCTTTCCCTTCCTGTTCATTAGCTGCAATCTTATCTTCAAGATTTAAAATTCTATCTTTACTTTTGTTGAGGCGGTTTTGGCAACTTACAGTAGAATTTTTTATTTCATGTATATCTCTTTGAATCTGCTTCATGTATTCTGTTTGTTTCTTATACTGTTCATTCAGGGATTCTATCTGTCTGCTTTGTTCCTCTAATATTTTAGCTATGTCTTCATTGGATGCATTCAGCATTTCTTTCACTACTTTTATCATTTCTTCTTTTACCTGGGAAATTATTTCTAATTTGGGTTCCTTTATAGCTTCCCATAATTGCTTCTTTATTTCAGTTGATATCATTTCCGGTATTTCAGGTGTATGACTAGTATTTTCTTCTATATATGTGGCTCCCAGGCTTTCTTGGGATGGGCTGGATGTTTGAGATTGCATTTTTGTCTTTTGTTTTGTCATTTTCCTATATTTCCACGTTTCGAGTAATGTTCCAAAACTTTCCCTGAGTGTGTTGGAAATCACCTTCTGTGCCCTCATCTCCTGGGACTCATGGGCCTTGGCTCCCCTGGTTGAATGAAGGTCACTGGGCATGGTCTACTCAAGCCTGGGAAGCCTTTCAAAGCTAGTTCAATGTCCTAGGGGCCTGGGTGGGCACCAAAGCACCAGGAGTGATGTCCTAAACTCCCCTGAGCTAATGCCAGCATGCTGGAACTTCCACTTGCTGCCATGCAGGCCTACCTCCCCTCTTGGGGCGCAATTTCTTTTGAGGTGCAAAAACTTTTTAATATGATGAATTCCCAGTTGTTGATTCTTTGAAGTATTTCCCGTGGAGTTTGGCTTCTGTCCCTGAACTTTCTGTTTACCCCTATGTCTTCAAAGTTTCTATCTAACTTTTTTCCCAATACATTTAGTATTTCTGTTTGATATTTATATCTTTGATCCATTTTGACTTCAATGAATGGTGACAGGAATGAGTCTAATTTAAGTCTTTGACATATGAAAACCAGTTTTACCAGTACTATTTATTAAAGAGGCTATCTTTCTTCCAATGAATACATTTGGTCCCTTTGTCAAAGATAAGGTGGCTGAGTGTGATTGTAACTGTGTCTGAATCTTCTCTTCTTTTCCATTGATCCTCAGGTCTGGTTTTTTGCCAGTATCATGTTGATTTTCTCCTAATAGCTTTGTAGTATTATTTCAGGTCAGTGATTGTGATGCCTCCTGCCTTGCCTTTGTTGCCCAGTAATTGCTTTGCTGTTCTATGTCTCTTCTGTTTCCAAATAAATTTTAGAAATATTTTCTCTAGATCTGTGAGGTATGATGTTGGTATTTTGATCAAGACTGTATTAAATCTATACAACAGTTTTGGAGATACATCCATTTTCACAATGTTAGTTCTTGCTGTCCATGAGCAAGGAATATTTTTCCATTTTCTGAAATCCTCTCCAGGTTCTTTTTTTCAGAGTACTGTAATTTTCAATGTGTAGACCCTTTACTTCCTTTGTCACAATGATTCCTATGTATTTTATTTTTTTGGACATTATTGTGAAGGGTGTGGTTTTCCTCATTTCTCTCTCAGTGAGTTTATTGATTATATATGGAAATTCTATTTATTTTTGAGTGTTGATTTTTTACTGAGCTATGCTGCTGAATTTCCTTATTAAGTCTAGATGTCTTTTGTTGAAATTTTTGGAGTCTTCTATGTAGAGTATCATGTGATTTGTGAATAATGATATTTCTACTTCTTCCTTTCTTATCCTTATTCCTTTCCTATCCTTATTCCTTTTATTTCCGTCTCTTGTCGAATTGCTTAGGCTAATGTTTCCAAAACTATATTGAATAGGAGTGGTGATAGTGAACATCATTGTGTTGCTTCTGATTTTGGATTGAAAGATTTCAGTTTTTGTATGACCTTATTCTTGAAGTTGAAATTCAGGTGCCACCTTCTGTATGCCAGCAATGTGACGTTATCAGTTACAAGGACAGTTAGAGTTTGAATGCCAATATCAAGACTGAATAGCCAGTTCCAATCACATGTCCTTGACCATCACTCTGTTGGGAGACTTCCATCACATTGAATGTAGGCATGCAATATCAGTGAGATTTCTGACCTGAATACTAGTAGACCCCTCAAAGCTCCATGGAGATATGAGCAACATGAATCTCAGATGCCTTTGTGTTTTGTCTCCTTCCACACAAGCAGAAGGGTCTGGTGGAATGAAAAAATGATAGAGTATTGCTACATGTCACCCAGGAAAATCAGCTGGAACCTGAGCCCCAAGTAACTAGATAGGCCTATGAAACAGTAATCCAGAACTCTGCTAACCACCCCCATGGGAGGCATAACCAAGGTTTCAACTTGGTTGAGGGTGAGTGACTGTAAGCTATAGGCCTTCATGGAACTGTATTCTGAATGTAAGTTGGATAAACTCAAAGGACTATGGCTTGGAAGCCCTCATAAGCAAGCCCTATATAAATGGTCTTTTCATAAGATCATATGTATCTGCAGTGTGCTATCTCTGTGTGTGTGTGTTGGTGCTTTCTGGTCTTTTTATGGTATATCAGATGAAGAAACCAGTAAGTGACTGAGGTTATTAGTTGCAGAAAGTAAAGACCCACAGAACCCAACTGTCCTAGGCTATTCTCTATGATTAAATAGCTGGCTTAGAACCTGGTTTATTATTTCACCACATAACTCATGGCATATCAAAGTACTGAGGTACATCAAAGTATCAATTTTCCCTCATTCTTGAAAAGCTCCACAACCTTTGATATGTTAACTTGTTTCATCTTTCTCATTTATTTAATGATTGAGGTGTGGTAACTCTGCAAAAGTATTTTTAAGAAAACATATTCATGTTTTAGCATTGGAAATGCTACTTGACTTCCCACTTAAATTTTAATTATCATACTAGCTGAAATATTTCCTCATAATTAATGTTTCTTATTTGATTTTACTGGCATAGTGTCTCTTGCCAAGATTTTCATGTTCCTTGTGCTTTAATTGTTTGATGGTTACAAGTCATCCTGTTTCACCAGTATTTGGCTTTGCTATTTTTTCCTTTCAAACCTGAAAAGCCCACATGCCTGAATGAGGACTTTTCACTGAAAATGTGGTCTTAGGCTTATCATACTTGCAGTTCCTATGTTTTGTTTTGCTCCCTTTTCCTCCACTTAAATTCTAGGTAATTAATTTATTTGGTTCACTGGCCTCTAACACAAACACATGCATGTACACACACACACACAGACACACACACACAGTTATCCTTTTATTCTTGTTTCATTTTCCATATATTGATAGTTGAGTTTGCAGAGTTTTCTTATTTGTTATCATATTACTTCCAGTTTTGTGGAAGTCAGAATAAATCTTTAATTTAGTTTGATATTTTCTGTTCTAAATTTTCTCGTTGAACCATCAGAAGTGTTTCAGTACACCAAAATTAGTGAGAGACCATCTAACCTGCCAGGTGTATTGGAAAGATTTTTTCTCTTTGTTATATAAACCTGGTTCTAACTTCTAGTCTTGATTGTATTAGTTATTAGTTGTATGACCTTAGAAAAGGACCTATACTCTCAATCATTTTCTCACCTGAGAAAATGAAATTCCTAATGCTTACTTTATGCATTTTTGAAGAATAAGTATGAGGAGTGCATGAGAAACCATTTATAATTACCTTACACTGTGCCTCAGTATCCATAACTATTGCTTAGGCCCTTGTGCTGCTTTCTACTTAGAAAGCATATATGTAGGCTTCCCTCCACTTCTGGGGGATACGATATCCCTGCTGTTTTGGATATTACACTTCTATCGGTATCCCTGATTCCATCACCTCTCATTATTTCCAGGATTTGTACCCACTCTTATCCCTTCTTTTATAGTTCCATCTCTCTCCACACCAGCTTCCCTCTACCTTTGCTACAGGTCTAAACTCTCATCCTGTATTTTTTACTGCATTTCTTTACCCCCTCCAAAATTCTTCCTTATCACTAGCTGTCAACTCAGTTTTGAATAATAGATTCCAAATTCGTTTTATCTTTTTTTGTCCTCATCCTGTCCTCTGCCCACTACCATTTGGCTTTTACCCAAATGGAAAATGCCAGAGAAAATATCACCAGGGATCTTCCATGTTCTTTAAGGGTAAAGCTAAGTGTTGAAACAGATACAGCTTTCAAGTTCAGAAGCTTAACCAAATAAGGTGTATAGATCATTCATCTAAGAGTAAGTGTTTGGTCCTGACTGGCAATTTCTTTTAATCAGTCAGTGATATAAGGACCCAAATTCTTTACATCTTGTGGTTCTGTTTCTTCAACGCATGGCTCCCAAGGTAAGGAAATTGTCCTGATTTTAGCTATCCATAAAGGGTAAAGAATAGAGAAGATCCCGCATGGGAATTTTTTACGGATTTAAGGTGGCTGTAAATCCAATTTCACTGATTTCTTTATAAGAGGAGGAAATTTTGGACACAGAAACAGAGACACAGGGAGAATATCTTACAGTAGTGAAGACAGAGATTGTTATGATAGGACTGCAGGCTAAGTTTCCAGCAACCATCAGAAGCTAGGAAGATGTAAGGAAGAATTTTCCTGGAGAGCCTTCAAAGAGCAGGTCCCTCCTGACATTTTGATTTTCACCTTTGGGCCTCCAGATTTGTGAGAGAGTAAGTTTCTGCTTTAGGCACTCTTGATTAGTGGCACTTTGTGATTACTTACTCTTTGGCCTCTTCTGTAGGTTCTTTGCATAGGCATATCTAGACTTAGCTCTTCCTTGGTTGGAAGCTTGGCCTTTTGTCCTTCTTGGCCAACATGAATTCCCTTGGTGACCTCATCATTTTGTGGTTTTACCTGTACCTATATGTGACTGACTTTAAAATTTAAGTCTCCACATCTAAACGTTTTTCTGAATTTCAGAATGTCTACATACCTGCTGGTGGCATCCTACCATTTCTAAAACTCAGCCTCTCCTAAAGACACTTCTCAAATTTCCTAAGGTTTTTCTGCCTTTTGTATTCTCACAGTAACGGACCCTGTCTACTTACTGAAACCAGGGATGGTTAGTGGTAATTACAAATTACTCTGGTTCTTTTCCACCACCGTTTGAATTAGTTCCTTCAGCTTCTAACTGTCCACTGCCTATTCCTATCTCCCTATTCATCATTGGATTTTATGCAGTTAGACCCTGTTCACTCATCTCGGAGTTCCCTTTATGTTCTGATCCAAGCTCCAAAGCAAGTCATGTAAGGCCATGAATGGCCTCTCTTTGGGCCTGTTCTTCAGCTTCAGACCCTTCTACCTACTGTGCTCCAGTCATAACAAACAGTTCTGGTTCCCCCAGTACAGTATACTGTTGCAACCCCCCCAGGCCTTTGCTTAAGCAACTGTCCCTCCCTAGATGACCTTCTCTGTTTTCTGCATATACTGTAGTTAGCTCCTCTTATTCTTCAAGGTGAGGTAAGGAGCTTTACTTAAAATAACATTGGCTTAAATCAACCAGTAGCTCTCCTCTGAACTATGCACAGTCTGTGTTTTCTATCATTACACTCATAATGGTATACAGATATCCTTATTTATGTGTTCCCCTCCAAGAGCAGGCACTGAAAGGGCAGAGAAGGGTGTCCTAATACCTTGCACAATAGTTTCTGCAGCATTGTAGATACCGAATAAATATTTGTTAAACAAAGCTGAGCTACTTGCAGACAGCATAATTGCCTAAGTAGAGGTTTTGAGTCTGGATGTGACCAGAGATAATGGTTCATCGACTCCAAATCCCAAAAGAGAAAAAGATATTCTACTTCATAAAAGTCTGTGAAAATTGCATTTAAGAATCATTAAAGGTGACATAAATAGAATATAAAATATACAATGCCCTAAATTTTATCTGATTCACTGGGTTGTATTGATTTAGGAAAAAAGAATCAGCAATATTTTGATGCTTTCTAGAACCTCTGACTTCAAAACCTGGTAATTTACACTTCTCCTCTTAAAATGCTGTCATTGCATCCTTTCTGACCAACTGCACACCAGCAGGACTTGACATTTAGGAAAGAGGCTATAGGAAGTTAAAAGTCTAGCAAATATTGTTTTGGTGTTAAAAAAAATAACACAACAAATTACAAGCTCAGTCCAGTAAGAGATCAGGAGACAAACAGACGTAGCCTACCAAGTAACTTAAGGTAATAATGTGCATTTTACAGTAAGGAATTCATGTTTTGAATACTTTGTTATGGAAATTTCAAATATAGGTAAGTAGAATAGTAAAACCATCCCTTACGTCATCCAGCTTTAACAATTAACTGCATTCTGCAGTTTCTTAATCATCTATACATTTAGGTATTTTCTGTTTTTTTTCCCTTTGGAGGTAAAATTGAAGCTTTCGTTTCACATATTAAGAAGCACAAGGCCAACATACCCATGATAAAAAATATTTCCACACTAAAATTAGTAACATTATAAATACAAAATATTAGATTTTTATAACTTTATATTATAGCAATATAACAAATTTTGTCTAGTCTCAATAAATTACATGTGAGTAAACAGTCTTTTTGACTCAGGAAGCCTAAAACATTTTTTATCTGGCCCTTTACTGATAAAGTTTTCTATCCCCTGATTTAGAACATGAGTTTCTCCTATCATCCTTGTGGCCTTAGATGAGTGACTTAGTCTCTCTAAAATTGTGTTTAATCACCTGTACACAATGGGAGTCAAGTACAATGCATGCAATTAGTTTGAGGCTCAAAAGAGTTATTAATCTATGTAAGATAATTTGAACAGTTTGGCTCAGGATTAACAACATTAAATGTAAGCTTTATCACCAATATAATTGGTGATGATATTAGTGGTATTGGAATCAGATAAACCAATGTGTTTCAGCTTGCATTCATTTCACTTAGGGTCTTATGGAGGTAACTCTGTCCTGGCCCAGGACAGAGGATAATAGTTACGATAATAGTGGTGTTACAGGAAGATAATTGTCTCTTCCTTGTGAGAGTATGGTAAGGAATGAAGATGGCAAAGCCTTGGGATATGAAAAGGTTTCCTAAAACAGAGGCTCTTGTTACTAGTACACCTCTGTGGTGTTCTTATTTGGAAGTCACTGGGCTGGTGAATCCTCAGAGATCTGGCTGATAGGTACTCAAATAGCCTCCTGGGATTAATTTGCTACAGTCCAGTGTTTGAGGCTCAGTCTTGAATGTGAAAGACCTTTATTTTGTTATTTCTCCAAGAGCAAATTTTCTCCTCTTAGACAAATTTCAAAACATAAGACTAATTTGTAAACCTTTACTACTAAAACTACCACTGAGCCAGGCATGATGGCGCACACTTGTAATCCCAGCACTCTGGAGGCTGAGGCAGGAGGATCATTGTGAGTTCAAGATGAACCTGGGCTACAAAATGAACTCAAGGCCAACGTGAATTGCATGGCAAGACATTGTCTTAAAAACAAACAAACAAACAAACAAACAACAAACTACTGTTGAAAGGTCTGGCACTTGCATGCCCACACCATGTATTACCATCCAGGACATAACCCTCCATGAAAGTTTGCAAGTGGATTCCAAACAAGGGTCCTCCACTGAATCTTTTGCATGTTGATTGGATAATGCCTAAGACTGCTCCATCCTTATCTCTCACCAGCCAATGTATCTTTAGATGGGCTCAGGGATGGGATGGGATGTGCCAGCATTTGACTGAGTCTCCAAATAGATGTGGTCTGAGTTGTATAACTATGAGCTAGTCCAAGGAGCCCTAGGATAGGGCCTAGGATAGGGAAGGTTAGTGGCTTGGGAGAGCAAAAATTCATGTCCTTCCTGAAAGAGTTTGAGAACTTGCAATGAAGTTTAGTGTAAAAGTTGACTGTGCTCCCTGAACTTTATAAGCTTCAAAACTCTGAATGGCAAGATATAACCAGAAAGAGAAATCAAAAACAGCATAATAAAATGAGATAAAAGAGAAAGCTGTTAGCAAATTTTAACATTTATCTTTATAAAGCAAACATTTGCCTCTTAAAATGAGTTATTTATTTGGAAGGAAAGTAAAGGCTCCCCAGCATATTCTTACAATAATTTGAACTTGTTTATGAAATCAGTTGTGGTTGAGATGAGGGGATTGTGGTTTTTGATCTGCACTGTACCAGATACAGTGCTAATCTTTAATAACAATAAAACTGATTAAACATCTCCCCTCACCCTCAGGTGAGTTTTTTGTATCATTAGGGTGCTGTCAGTAGGTGCATTATAATAATTGATTTATGTTATGCTTAGAAAAAATCTTAGTGTATTTGTTCAACACTGTAAATGGATTATAATACCCACAAATACAATGACAAATAGCAAATACTTCTTATGTCAGTCACACTAACTGTCCATTTTCATCCAATCCCTTTTGACTCAAATTTTAAGTTTATTTTTAAATTTCGTATGTGTCATGGATTTCTGTGATCTTCCATTTGATTATAATCCTAAGATCATAAAGAATAGCATTTTCTGCATTATTGCCACTTGGAAACAAAATAGTCAACTTCAGTTATAAATTTTGCTGGACTATTATTATGTAGGGTAGAGCATTAGGTCATTCGGTAGATATTAGTGAGTATGCCAGACACTTTTCTAGATTTTGAGAATACTGAACTAAATAAAACAGCCTTCATAGGATTACTTTCTTGTGGAGGGAGGCAAAAATGAAACTAAGTAAATAATTAAATATGCAGTATTCTAGCTGATGTTAAGGACTATAAAAAATGAAGCAAAATGAAATAGGAATACATGGGGAAGATAGAGTCAGTTTTACAGATAGGTAATAAGCACACAACGTAACTTAAGGGTGGAAGCATGCCAGTGAAGGTATCTGAAAGAAAACATGTTCCACATAGTGGGAAAAGTAGGGTGACCACCTCACCTTGGTTTGGCCAGCATTTAATACATTTTACCGCTGAACTATTACATTCTAAAACATTCAGCAGTCTCTTGGCTGAAACCAAGATAGTTGGTTACCTTAGGACTGGTGATAATGTTCCTGGAGTACAAAAGCAGTAGCAGCAGACAAGTGTGACTGGAGTGTGTATTGGAGCATTTCAAATCCAAACTTTGACTTAGCGTGAGATGGAGAACTAGCGGAGGTGATGGCATTTTAGTACCACAAGCTGATGTCTCTTACTTAGGGTCCAGGCTGACTTCTGTTTCGGGAGTAGAGAAAGGAGCAAAGCTACTTGTGAAGCTGCCAGAAAGAACCAGGCGTGACATAATAGAGGACTGGGCCAGAACCAGGGTAGCTGTGCAAGTGAGAAGTGGTAGAATTCATGAAGACAATTCGGATATGGAGCAAAAGAATGGGAAGAGTTGTGACTGCCTTGAGCTTTCCCAGATACACAAAGTTGAATATTGCCATTTCTTAGCCCTGAGAAAAATAGCTTTCTTAAGGGGAAGACTTGGAAATAAGCTTGAAATGCTGGTTAGATATGCACATGGTGATGTTTCAAAGACCATTAAATTTAGAAGTCCAGGGTTCAGAGTAGAGGAGAAGGGGGTGATGGTCAAGGCACTCAGTTCCTTCTTTGGTTGGTGACAGTAGTGGGTATTTCACACTGCAGCTGCTTTCTGTGAATATTTTCTTACGATTCTGCTTAAATTAATATGTCTAAAAATAGAGTGTGATAATAAATCCATTGCTCTACAACAGGTGTTGATTCGAATAAAATGCAATGTAAGTGTGGGCTACCGTATGTTTGTTTTCCCACAAGACTTTAATGAGTCTGTCTATTAGTTTAACATAACAAATTTTTGAATACCAAGAGAAGAGATGTTTGATTATGCCATATTATGTTCTTGAAGATTGCCTACAGGTTACTGTTTGGTTGATTTAAGAGTGTTATTTTACTAAGTTTCAAAAAACAAAATTATTTTAAGTTGTTCTGAATTGCTTTTTAGTCTTGCAAGTTGAGAAAACAGGGAGTTTGGTTGAATTAAGCTAAGTGAAATATAATATTGAATTATAATAGTGAAATTGGCAGTTCTCTTCCCTGCATCTCCTCAGTGGCTCAGAGTAAAGAGTTGTAGTATAAAGTCAGCCAGTTTCCAGTAAATGAAAATTAAGGCCTAATGCTGTATGTTACCATGCTAGGGTATAGCAACAGTAGAAAAAGTTACTTTGACTTGGCATTAATGAAAAAGCAGGGTCATTGTGTTTTGGTTCCAGCAAGCACAGTAATCAAAGGCAAAGTACTTCTTAATGATGGCTACATTTTAGAAACCCGTGAGGAACTTTGAAAATACCTGCATTCCATCTCCAATAATTATGATATAATTGATCTGGAATATGACCTGAGTGCCAGGGTTTTTTAAAGCTCTCAAAGTGATTTTGATGTGTAGCTAAAACTAAGAACCTTTGTATGGATCAGTTTCTGATAGTATGATTTTTCTAGTTCATTTAGTAATATTTTATTGAAAATTAATCAGCTTCTGAGAGCAAAAAAAGAAGCTCATTAAGTGCAATTAGGGTCTTCTGTATCTTTATGGGATCTGGTTGTAAGAGTGATTTCTGTGGGTCTCATAGTGAGTGCTGTCTGCAGCCAGGTTTCATGCTGAATGATGAGAGTAGACATCCTTCCTTGCTGTTTACCAATCTCTATACACATATAACTCAGCAACATAAGCACCTGACTTGCAAGTACAAGGTGCTGAGTTCCATTCCCAATACCAAAAATAAACCAGTAAATAAAAACAAAATTTTTTTGATTATTTGAGGACATTTTGATTTGCAGATATTTTCTCTTTCTGGAAATTTTCTAACCTTTAATTTTCTGAATTCCTCTTTTTTCATGAGTTTCTGCCACATTATCTTCCCCTTTCTTCCATGACTCATATCAACAGTACAAATAAGTATTGTGTGTGAGCAAATATTCTGATAATATAATAGCCACTTAAAACTATAAGATAGTTTTAAATCTGCATGGTCAGGACTGAGTTAAGAACCCCAGAAAACCTCATATGAATTTGGATGTTAATAATGCATCTAAGAAGATAATTCAGTTTTGATATTTCAAACTGAATAAATAAACAAACCATACTAAGGAAAAAAATGCCATTATTAGATGATGAAGTACATAAATGTCTAGTTGTATCAGTTAGCTTTGAATGTGTAACAAACTACCTTTAATTCAATAGCATGAGATAACAAACCTTTCTCATTGTCATAAAGTTCGGATAATGTAAGATATGGTTAATTGGACCTGGGCTGAGTTTACAAGTGTGCCTGCAGGCTGGCTATGCTCCATGTGATTTTCATCTTGCTGGGACCCATGGGTTAGTCCAGACATAACTTCTTTGATAATGTTAGAAGCACAAGAGAGCAAATGGAAATACAAAAGGCCTCTTGAAGTCTAGGTTTCAAAGTTACATAGTGGCTTTTCTGCCTCATTCTATTAGCCAAGCCCCAAATTAAAGGATGGGTTCGGTCGGACACTTCACAGTGGGAGAACACAGCAGTTACCTTACTGGCACCATATTTGGAATCCACAATACCATTTTGTCATTGCCTTTTAAAAAGTTATGTTGTGGCTTTGGGGGTGCACCCTGGCTAGTCAAGTGGATGTTGGAGATTATGAGTTCTTCCCAGCCCAATGAAAGATTCCGGTGCCATACTTTGGGAGTGTACCCCAGGTAGCCACGTGGGTCCCAGGGATTCAGAACTCTGCCCAGCCCAGTGCAAGGTCCCAGTGCTATACTTTGAGGTTGCATCTCGGCTAGCTGCACAGGTTGCAGAGGGTCTGAACTCTGACCCGCCCAGTGTCCCAGCACAATCCATGAAGAGGGTTAAATCACTAAAGATCACTACATATCCTGTGAAAATTCAAAAGATCATCAATACCTAGTTTGAAAATCTATACTCTTATTGGATATAAAACACATGAACAGATTCCTGGAAACATATGAATTACCAAAACTGAATCAAGAAGATATAAAAATCCTGAATAACCCAATATCAGTTGTGAAATTAAAAAATTAATTAAAAACATACCAACAAAGAAAAGCCCAGGTCCTGATGGATTCACACCTGAATTCAAAAGAAGTTTAGAAAAGATTTAACACAAATGCTCCTCAAATTCTTTAATGAAATTGAAAGGGAAGCAATTTTCTCTAGATCATTTCTATTGGCAAGTACTACCCTGATACCAAAATCAGAGAAAGACCCAACCAAAAAAGAGAACTAGAGGCTATTCTCCCTAATAAATATAGATGCAAAAATCCTCAATAAAATACTAGCAAACAAAATGCAGCCATCATAAAGAAGACTGTATACCATGACCAATTGGGATTCATCCCAGGAATGCAGGGATGGTTCGACATGTGCAAATCAATAAATGTGATATGCCGTATTAATAGAACCAAAGACAAAATTCACATGAACATCTCACTAGATGGAGAAAAATCATTGGATAAAGTCCAACACTTATCCATGGTAAAAATCCTAGAGAGAATCAGAATAGATGGTCTTTAGACTCAATCTGATAAAAGGCATTTGTGACAAATCAATAGCCTACATCATACTAAGTGGACAAAAACTGAAAGCTTTCACTCTAAAATCAGGAACAAGACAAGTATGTCCACTATCACAACTCTTATTCAATATATTTCTGGAAACATTAACCAGAGCAATTAGATAAGAGAAAGAGAAATAAAAGGAATAAAGATAGGAAAAGAAGAAGAAAAATTACCATTATTTACAGATGATATGATACTCTATATATAAGACCCCCAAAACCCCAACAGAAGTCTTTTAGACATAATAAGGAAATTCAGCGATGTAGCTGGGTATAAAATTAACACTCAAAAACGAATAACATTTCTGTACACAAACAACAAACTCACTGAGAGAGAAATGAGAAAAACCACACCCTTCATAATAACATCCAAAAAAGTGAAATATTTGGGAATCAATAAAACAAAGGAAGTAAAAGATTTTTACATTGAAAATTATAATACTCTGAAGAAAGAGATTAAAGAGGATATTAGAAAATGGAAATATATTATTGGTTCATGGACAGCAAGAACCAACATTGTAAAAATGGCCATACTCTCAAAACTGTTATACAGATTTAATTCAATCTTGTTCAAAATACCATTAGTATACCTCACAGATCTAGAAAAAACATTCCAAATATTTATCTGGAACCAGAAGAGACCTAGAACAGCAAAGGCGATCCATGGACAACCAAGACAATGCAGGAGGCATCACAATCCCTGACCTGAAATTATACTACAAAGCTGCTATAATAATATCAGCATGGCACTGGCAAAAAAACAGACCTGAGGATCAGTGGATCAGAACAGAAAATACAGACACAACTACAAACACACTCAGCCACCTTATCTCTGACAAAAGAACCAAACTTGTTCACTGGAAAAAAGATAGCTTCTTTAATAAGCGGTACTGAAGAAACTGGCTTTCCAATTTCAAAGACTTAAACTAGATCCATGCCTGTCACTGTACGCTAAACTAAAATCAAAATGGATCAAAGATCTGACTATTAAGACAGAAACACTAAATTTACTGCAAGACAAAGTAGGTTGAAATCTTGAGGAAAAAGGAGTAGACAGAGTTCATGAACAAAAACAGAACTGAACAGGAAAAGTTTAAAGAATCAACAAACAAGATCTCATCTTACTAAAAAGTTTTTGCACATTCAATGAAAACTCCAACATAGTGAAAAGAAAACTCACGAGTTGGGAAAAGATTTTTGCCAACTGTTACTCTGACAAAGTACTTCAATTTAGAACATATATAGATTTGAAAAAAAAATCAGGCCCCCCAAATTCAAGGACCCAATCCAAAAATGGGCACCTGAGATGAATACACATTTCTCAGGTGAAGAAATACAAATGGAAAATAAATATATGAAAAAATGTTTAGCATCACTCATCAGTCAAGAAATGCAAATTAATACAACACTGAGATACCATCTCACTCCAGAAAAAATGACTCCCGTCAAGAAATCAATAACAAATGCTGGCGGGCCTGTGGGGATAAAGGAACCCTTGTACATTGTTGGTGGGCGTGTGGACTGATGTGAACACTGTGGATATCAGTATAAAGATTCCTCAAAAAGCTAGGATTAGCTATTCCCCTTCTGGGTATTTTCCCAGAAGAATTGAAAACATCATATCACAGCACTATATGTGCACCCATATATAGCTGCATAATCTGTAATAGCCAGATATTGAAGCAACCCTGTCAACTGGGTAATTGGACAAAAAAAGATGTGGTATTTTTATACAATGTGGTACTACTCAGCTATAAAGAAGGATAAATTCGAGGCTTTTAAGATAAATAGATGCAACTAAAGAACATACTCTAAGTGAAATAAATCAGACTCACATGTAAACATTGTATGGTCTCAGTGGTATAAGAAACTGAAAGTAGATAAGAATCAAAAGTTACAATAGATATAGTAAAAGGGAAAGAAATAGCTCAAAGGGAAATTTTATTGTTTGATCAATTTTTCATGCCTGTATCTGGTAACCTGAGTAACTATTTTGAAGATAACACTATGCAATATAAAAACCATTGTTAAATTCCTTTTATCTTGTTTTGAAAACCTATATCACCATTGTTTTTGTTGTTGTTGTTGTTAATGTTGCTGTTTTTTGGGTTTTGTTGTTGTTGTTTTTTCTTTGTTTGATAGCTTTTTGATTTTTCTATGCTTTTTTCTCTTTAAAATAAAATAAATAGTTCGATTTTGCTATACCTGATGGAATGGACACAGCTATTGTTGTTTTCCTAGTATCCTGCTTTGAAGTTCTGTACCAATTTTGCTGCTTTATTTTGATTGGCTTTGTTCTGTATTGATTTGTTGGATTTTATTATCTTTAAAATTAAAAATTAAAAATAAATTAAAAATCAAATAAAGTTATGTTGCAAATTTTACTAAGATCACTGTATATTAAACCTTGCTACTTTAAACATAAAGATTCTGACCTTAACCTTATATATTACATTTTCAGTTCTTTATGTTTGTATTAGTATTATGTATTTAAATCTTTGAAGTAGAGCTCGAGTACTGTTCGGCTCATTCATGCATGCTTTATGCTTTAATCATTTCCTCTTGAAGTAACAGGAGAGATGCATATCCATGTTTATTCAGAGTAGCCTATAACAAGTTTGGGCGTCTGAATTAGAGGTCTATATGTCTTCTATATATCAGTGACTTGCCCTCTTTCTTCATACTGTAGGTGTATGTAATTGGATGGAAATATATTTTAAGCATGGCTTCAAAACTATCCTGTAATTTCCTCAAAATTCTTCTAGAATACTAAGTACAGGTAATTTTGCTAAGCTTGGTTACTACAGCAGCCACTTTTTCTCTTTTATAATATAAAAATGTATAGTGCTCCAAATGGATCCTTCTTTCTGTCTAAGACATATTGGATGCATGAAAACTAAGTCTTGAAGCATGGATATTATTGTAAGCCCTGATAAATGCAGAAACAAACTTTTGGTTCATTTTTGGTTACTGACTGTTGTTAGCACAGTGTTAAAATTGCTATTTGCCTTATTGGTGTATGTTTATTCTTCTGCATAAAAAATGTCTTAGAGGAGGATTTCACTTTAATATTTTGGCATCTTCCATAGTTTTGTTAGGAAAAGGTGGTATTCAGGAGACTAGAAGTAAAGTGCTTGGAAACTGAAATCTTTGAGTAGAGATTAAAGGCCATTAGGATAGTCCATCCTGCTGTTTCTTCACACCATCTGAAGGCTGTGCTTTGATGTCCTGGCAAAGAATCGCTCTAACTTCCTTCTACATGCAGGCTGAAGCTGCAGAAGTTCCTCAACAACTGACTAGTTTTTCCTTTCCAGAATGTGTTCCTACCCCAGTTGATTTTCTCCAAGGGTGCTGGTAGTTGTAAAGCTACTGAAGCCCAAGATCTCACTGGTTTCCTTTCTTTCTTTATTTTTATTAGCACATGTTTTCAGTAGAGAATAATTACATTCATCACGGAGAGTTGGTGCATATACATAAGATTTCTTAATTTTTTTCATTTCCTTCCCTTGCCCCAATAGAAGTTTGTTATAACTACTTAGCTAGCAGATTGGGAAACAAAATAAAGGCTTCAAGTGGGAGGTTTTTAATTGATCAATCTTGGAAGCAGCATGGAGGGCAGCATGAATATTGCTGAGTCATAGCAGGCTTCACTGTAGCCATGGATAGGAAACTTTAGAGAGTGCAAATATTGTAAATACCTGTGGGCAGGAGAATCTCACTCTACTTGTAGAGGGCAGCATAAAACAAAGAACAGTAGACTTCACAACTTGGAACATGAGTTCTGATACAGCTCTGCACTCATGAATGGTTAGGGCTCGGTGTCTTATTTCTTCAGTTATAGTAACCCTAGCACTTTGAAAGCCTGAGGCAGGAAGATCACAAATTCAGTCCCAGGCTGGGCAAGTGAGCAAGCCTCTGTGTTAAAACAATTAAAAAACAAACCAAAAGAAAACAAATGGACTGTGGGTGAAGTTCACAGTGAAGGACCTGGTTTCAAACTTCAGAGAGAGCGAGAGCTAGAGTGAGAGGAAGGGAAGGGAAGGGAAGGGAAAGGAAGGGAAGGGAAGGGAAGGGAAGGGAAGGGAAGGGAAGGGAAGGGAAGGGAAGGGAAGGGAAGGGAAGGGAAGGGAAGGGAAGGGAGAAGTTAGTGAACTCTTAGGATGATTATGAAAATCAAATATGCTAATGGTTGGGGAATGACTTTAGAAGTATCATGAGTGTTAAGCATAGCCTGTAATTGCTTCCCTGTGATTCTTTTTCCACACGGAAGCATTTCATTCCATTGATAAGAGGAGAGCATCATTAGTTCCTTGGGGTGCTCTGCCTTCTGAAAGAAGTTGTATTCCAACATTGGCAGCCCTAACTATGATGCTGAGAGAGTTTGGATATAAATTTTACTCCAAAGCTTTACTTTTTAAATGAGATTGAAGATTTCTTCCTGTCTTTTTCAAAATCTACAATTATATCCCTCCAGCAGTTCTGCTATAACCTTCCTTTGTTTAGGTCATACAGTTTTCACTAGTCATAAAATGATATACTGAAAATGAATCAAGATAAATAACATTCAGAAAAGATTCTAAATATCTTCAACTGTCTACCTACAAAATAGTTGGTTGGGCTCTCTTATTACAATGTATGAGAATAGTATGAAGAGTGTAGATGGTGAATTTTGACTATTCTTTTAGGTTCTGTCTCCACCTCCAAATTCGTTATTTTTTTAAACCAGTGTGAGAGACTGGGTTATAAAGTTATATGATTAATAAAATAATCTACAACTTAATAGTAAGATGACAGCATATTGAATTATGTGATTAAGTACACATAATTCACATAATGTGATGAGTGCTAGACTAGCAACCATGTAGCTTGCTTGGCTCACTGGGTGGGTGTGTGAACATGCTTTTCTCCTCAAAACACCTTCGTTCCTCTGTGAATACAAGTTGAAAAGTAAACTTGCAAGTTCTTTCA
The DNA here is from genome assembly GCA_004027455.1 of Hydrochoerus hydrochaeris. Classification (NCBI taxonomy): domain Eukaryota; kingdom Metazoa; phylum Chordata; class Mammalia; order Rodentia; family Hydrochaeridae; genus Hydrochoerus; species Hydrochoerus hydrochaeris. The sequence continues at coordinate 69,669 of PVLA01006743.1, read as the reverse complement.
AAAAACCTTCTAGTTATAGACCTTGTTCTGTATATAGATTGACTGGCAAGATTGGGAAATAATTTTAAAACTTGAACAAATACTTTAAGATGTATCTGGGGGTCCACTTACATCATTAACCATTTCTAGCCACAATTTATCCTTAAAAGGCCAAGATTCTATTTGCAAGGCCATCTAAATAAAGCCTCATTGACAGCAGTAATTTTGCACACCTCCCCCAGGGAACATTTTGCAATGTCTGGCAACATTTTTCTTGTCACAAGTGAGATGGAAAGGATGCTACTGGCATCTAATGGGTGGAGGCCTGAGATGCTCAGGGCAGCCTACCTATCATCTTATTGGCCCTGCCCTGCCAGAATTTAGTCTTCAGACGTCAGTATACACTCAGTATTGCTGAGGCTGAGAATCTTTGTGACAGGCAGAAGGTAGAAACCCAGATTCTGCAACTTTTTTGTACCACTGGAATGAGGAATACTTAAAGAGTTTGGCATTGATGAGGGGCATGAGAAATATGAAGAGTAATAAGGTAGTTCTAAAAATCATGTCCTTGACTCTGATGACATTTAATTCCCAAAATTCTAATGGATTAGTAGAGAATTGTGTCTGGTGAAAATATTTATTTCTAGATCTTCAGAAAGAATTTCCAGGTGTAGAAATATCTGTGTGCTCATTATATGAAATATCATCTACTAGCAATGAACCACATGTTGAGTTGCTTTTTTGCTTTAGCTTTATTAGTTGGTATATTTTTTCCCCAGAGTCTTTATAATGTCATTCTAATGAGGAATATTAGTTAGCATACCAAATCCCACTGTCTTATTTTTTAAGTTCTTAAAAATATCTTCTTTAATTTGTCTTGGATGAACTGCCTAGTTGAACCATGTGTCAAATAACTTTCAATTCTCTTAAACTCTTTGATCATCTGGTTGATTTATAGCTCCTGATAACTATAGTCAAATTTTAAAATTTCCCTTAAGGAATTACAAGAGGGGAGAAGATACAGAGTAGTCTCCAATATTACAGTTAGGTAACTGGTGGAGTGAATGATTAGTGATGATGTCATTAAAGGGAGAAACCAATTTGCAAGTTTAATGATTGTTTGCTCTTCAATTTCAGATATACAAGTATATATATATATATATATATATATATGCAAATCTGGTTTTGCATAATGTGACATACATTCATATATTGATGTATATGAGTAATATGTAGATAAAAAGGTCTAACAATTAATAGATAATCAACATATTTTATTGCATCCCCTGTTCATCATTGTTTTTATAGGGCTACAAAGTTTGAAATGGGTAACTAAGAGAAAATATTTCTACTGGAGTAGAGAATATTTCTACTGAGTAGTGTCTGTAGATAATGGAATGGTGCCAATGTGAATTTTCTGGTTTTGATACTGCAGTATGTTTACGGAAAGTTGAGTTATCACTCGGAAAAGCTGGGTGAAGGGTACAAAGGGACTCTAAATTATTTCTACAATTATTTTTATATCTAAGATAAAATGTTAAATGCAATCAAATCTGTTAGGATTGTCTTCTTGATTTCAAGGGTAGCATCTGGTAAATAGTCTTGAAAAAGCACCATGGTCCATGATTTTGTTGGAAAGTGTAAAAATGCTCCCATATACACTATGCAATTCCCACCCTCAGCTATAAAACACTAATCATATGTTGTGTATATGTTAATTACTGACAGTATTTTCCAGAAATATTAACACCTTTTATATAAACTGATTGACATGTAACATAGAATAATGTGGAAATAGCACATCTACAGCTAGTGGATGTTCACAAAGTGAACATGCTTTTGAAACTAGCACGCAGATCAGGAACCAGAATATGACTAACACCCAGGGCTCCTCTAGCAACCCATCCATTCACTTTCTGGTCCTAACTGGCTCCCACCTCTCTAAAGGTCAACACTAGCTTGACTTCTAGTATCTTATCACAGAGTAGCATTGCCTGCTTCTGACTCTGGCAAAGTGAGAGTGCATACAACTCCAACTTTTTGCCTGGTGAATGGTATTGGATCAGCATCTGCTCGCTGCTCACTTGTGCCAGGTGAGCTAAACCACAGCAGAGCTGAGTGCACCCGATTTTCTTTAGTTTTGTAACATATTTGTGATTTCAGCTAGTCATTACAAGATAAAAGTAATAGCTTTTATTCAGATAAAAATGAAGTCTTTTCTGCATGGTGATCAAAAAGTCAGTATTGTATTTTTAATGAGTTCCTTAGACAAGTACATTTCAAAATCTGTGAACAACAGGTTCCCCTGACAATCTGTTAAAACTGCAGATATTTATGAAGCATGCCTGAGTTCAGTCAGTCAGTTGCAGAATCTACATGCCTTCCAAACTGCTGCTGTTGCTGAGGTTGAGCACATTTTGAGTGGCCCTGATGTGGATATTTTCTTATTATTGCAGAAGCAATGTGTGGAAGTTGATGACAGAGACTATGGAACTAGATTACAGAGACAGAACCTTGATTTGTCATGTTTCTTTGGACTTTGAACAGGTTTCCCCATCTTTGTTTGCCTCAACTGACCCATCTATTCAATGGAGGATATGATCGTATGGTTTTGTGAGGATTAAATAATATAATACATGGAAACTGCTTCAAAAAGTGCCTGTCATAAGACAGTCAGTCAATGTCATCATCATTCTTTAGTGATTAGACACTGGAAAATTTTTTTGTCAATAATGACGTTGAATTAAAGTCACATGACCTTCCAAATGTGTATGTATTTTTTTTCTAGAAGTGTGAAAGGAAGAGTGTTGGTGTTTGCACTTGGGTGGACATTGTGAAGGCACTGACCATGCAGGTAGCTGCTGTAAAATCTGGGGTCCAGGAAATAGCATGGTGGTGATTGGAAAGCCTTAAGTGTAACTGAGTGCACACTGTGAACTCTGGGCAGCACCTGGTGAAATGACTGTGGTAGTGGGACCCAAAATGACTTCTAGAATGGAGACTTTGCTTTACTTATAAAGTGATGGAAAACCCTTGAAGCACCACCTATTTGTGACATTTGTAACAATTCATAACTAGTAATGATTAGCTAGCATGTGAAGAAATAACTCAAGGTGGAAAATAAATTCTGTCAGTTTCTTACACTAGGGAGACAATACGGTATTTACACATGTGAGTTTGATTTATTTCACTTATGAGTATGGTCTCAAGTCACAACCATTTACTTTTAAAAATATCCAAAATGTACAATAAATATTGTGTAAGGATGAGAAATTGCTCACAGAGAAAAACTAACTGGGAAAGGGGAAAGGAGGAAAGGAAGAAGGGAAAAAGAAAAAGATAACAATATGCAGTATTACAATGATTGTAAAATTCCTATCTTGTGTTAAAAACCTATACTGTTGTGTTTTGAGTTTGTTGTTGTTGTTTGTCTTTTTTGCTTTTTGTTTTTCTTTTTTGTGATTTTTTTCTCTTAGATAAATTTTTAAAAAGGAAAATAAATCCTGTAACCCAAGATAGCTTTTAAAGGATACACAGTTCTTGTGTAACACTATAGCCTAAGAAGACAAATATATCTGTCATTTTAGTTGCCAGTGCAACTGTTGCACCCACTCAGTCACTTAAGAGACTCCAGTTCCTACACCCTAGCAAATTTAATCTTATTAATTCTCAATAAACATACTTTAGATGAGATAGTATTTTTGTTTGGTTTTGTTTTACAAAATAAGCTTCTTAAAGAGTTCAAGAAAAGTGCTAATAAAAATGGAATTTTGAAAGTATTGGCAAGTCAGTGTCTGAAATTATTAACTAAAAAATTACTATCCATTTTACTCAATTTGCTGGTATGTTATATTTTCTGCCAAAATACAGTATGATGTTTTTTGGAAGTTTTGGTGATTTAACTTTCAAACGAGATGCAAAAACACTAGAAAATTTTTTGCAAACATAAAATTTGGCATGTATTATTTTCCAAATACAAATTATTCCAGAATTAGAAAATAAAAATGACATAAATAATATTCTATGAAAATGTAGTATATAATCATATGCTATGCCAAGATGATGGCACCATTTTAGTATATTGAAGCTTCTGGTTCCTTGCAGTGTCTCAGTGGGAGTGATATTTCAGTAGAAGCACACTATACAGCACCAGTTATTAAGGATATTTTTCCTGTTTAGCTCTTAAGTGCCTATGCCCTGCTGAGCACATGAAAATCTGTATGTGGCTCTTTCATGTGTCTATAAAGAATTACTTTAGAAATATTTTCCTCTTTGTACTGAGTTTACATCTCTGGGGATCAAAAATGCGTGTGATTTACTTTGCCTCTTTGACCAAAATGTGTCTGTATTGTTTTTCACTCTCAACTTTGTTTACTTCCACAGAGACGATAGCATTCTCATTTTGCTATACCAGTTTATGAAAGCTTTAGTGTCCTCATTATGGAATACTATGACATTGGAGGATTTCATTCCTGTATTTACTCACTCTCTTGGTCATTTGCTGTTTCGTTCTTTCAAGAAGTGTTATGAGTTTTTCTTGTACAGAAAAGGGAGCCTCCTAGGATTGGATAATGTGAGTTCACATTTCCATGGGTCTGGGGATTCCTAAATGCCTCTACAATGTACTTTTTAAGATTGGAAAAATTGAGATTTTTATTTTGACCAATGAAAAAATTAAATGAGAACTGAAATCAGGCACAAATCCAGGTTTTGAGGAGTCAGAAGCTTTACTCTGAACAAACGCATGTTCATTCCTTACTTCTGTAGAGAGGAGATAGTGCTGATAGAACAATAAAGCAAAGAAACCACATGACTGAGTTTTGTAGTTTTTGTAAGCAGCCCAGTAATCCATTGAACGCAGCTGCCTTTTGTTTCATTCTCCCCCTCCCCCACCCCAGGGTTATTCTGAACAGTTGCTAGAATAAAGGAGCTAGGAGGGAGAAGGACCAGGTTTTTGGCTCGACTGCCTTCAGTGGTGAGTACTGTGCTTGTTCCATTTGGGACATAAAGATGGGCTCTGCTTTTCAGCAGATGAAATATGTACATAAATAACCATAGCCCAAAATAGAATACATTTACTTTTTTAAGAGGCAGTGAGACAGGATGTTAATGAAACTTGGAAGAGGTAAGATTATTGCCAGTTGAGGAAATATGAGCATAGGAAAGGTAATATTTCAGTGTGACTTTGATTGACGGGTGACATTTAAAGATGATGCAATGCAATGAAATGGGATTTGAAGCGGAGGACTTAATGCAAACCCTGGAAGGAGGCTGGGTATAGGACAGTTCTATGTGGCAGAGATTCAAGGACAAAACTATTGATATGCACAGGAAAGGAATCTCCACCTTGGACAGTGGGCAGGGCTCTGTGGAGTTTTCCTTTTTATTAGGTGTCTAATGGGGAACTCGTGAAAAATTTTGAGTTGGGAGTGACAGGACCTTTGAGGAAGATTGAAGGATACTTTAGGGTGACCTGGAGATCAGTCTAGTTTAGACTCTCACCTTCTACATGAATAAAATTGCGTCCAGATGAGGCAGCTGCTTGTCAAGACCACAATGCCAGATGAGGTGTCAGTTTAGGTTTCCAAACACCAGACAATTTCCCTTCTTTCCACCAAGGCAACATAGGTCAGGATCATTCTGTTGACCTATAACTTAGTTCACAAAAATGGTGTTCATTCCTTTATCCAGCGGGTACAAAGGGGTACAATAAAGCTCTTTAATGGTTAGCTAAAACCTTAGATATTTATTTGACCACAAGCATTGTTTTCAAGTGATTTTTTTTTTTGCGTAAAGTAACACTGTTGAATAGAAATATGTGAGGTACAATAGAAATGTAAACTTTTCTAGTAGCTTGATAAAGAAACTTTAAAGAAGTTAAATTAACTTTAGCAGCATATTTTATTTAACTCACTAGATCCAAAACCTTAGCATTTCAACATGTAATTGAGGTAAGAAAAAATCCTTCTTTTACCCTTCTAAATTCTCTGCTGAATTAATGAGAGAAAAGCATTGAAATATATTTATGTTTTATGTGATACAGGAATCTTCACAAGGAAGTGAACACCCAAACAACAGAGTTAAACACATACATAATGAATTGGACAAAGAGTAATAAATTATGAAAACATGACAAGACAAAAGGGGCTTGGGCTCTTAGCAGTTCGTGGTGGAAAAGTAATTAGGAAGATAACGGTTATTTTAAGAAGGTTTCTTTGTATAGATTTTTCTCAGCTTTGACTTCCTGTCTCTGATGATGTTGCTTTCTACCTGGTATAGGGATGATATCTTTCATACTGGAGTTTTATCTTCTGCTTGTGGAAGAAAAGAGAGGTGGTCAGGGTGCCCTTGTTGAGCCTGCTGTTCTTTTAGGAGCCTTTCCCTCAGAGTAGCCCTTATGTCAAAGTGGCATATTTAGAGATGACAACATTAAAATAACAACAAATTCTGGTGAGGCTGCAGGGAAAGAGGAAACCTCCTACATTGTTGGTGGGAATGTAAACTAGTACAACCACTATAGAAATCGGCATGGAGATTCGTTAGTTAACTAAAACTAGAAATTCTATTTGACCCAGCTATTCCCCTCCTAGATATCTTCGTGAGTCAAAAGCCTCAGGTTACAGTGATCCATGCATACTAATGTTTATTAGCAGAATGATTCATGGCTAAATCTTGGAAACAGTATATAGGGCCATAAGCAAATGAATGCATAAAAAATGTGGTATTTATACACAGTGGAGTACTACTCTGCCATAAAGAAGGATAAATGAGTCATTGTAGGAAAATGAATGCACCGTGATACCATAAAGTTAAGTGAAGTAAATAATTCATGCTTAAATATCATGTGGTTTCTTTTATAGAGATACTCAAAATATAAGTAAAGAGCAAAATAAAAGATAATAAAAGTAGGGAGATCTTTTTCAAATTGAACAGGATCAAGAGATGGAGGAAGCAGAAGGAAGGAGGGAAAGGGATGAAAGAATTAATTGAGATGTGTTATGTGCATCTACCAACTTACTGTCGTGAATGTAATTTTATGTCATGCAAACATGTACTAATAAAAAATAAAACTGAAAAACGTTTTTGTCTTTGCGACTCCTAGAGAAATTTAAAAAAATAATCTTTGCATGAAAGATGGTATGTTTTCTCAATAATATTTCTCCATCTAAAATTCAGGGCTCAGTAGTAACAAAGAGTCCAAAAAAGTACTAGCCCTGTTCTTTGCCACAGAATGCCAGGAAATGATATTTTTGTAGCTCCTATTTGATTTTCATCCATTTCAGCTGATTCTTTTGGTCCTGTATGCTTCCAGCCACCTGTTCTCTGAATATATTCTTTTCCCAACTGTTTTCTCCTTTTGTTTTGATATTGAGAAAAGCAGATTCCAGCCATCTCTTATTCCGTTTACTCATTTATTAGGCCCATTCAGTCTGAAAAGGGTTGTCCCAAGAAACTTTTTCAAATCTGATTTCAAATTACTTCCTCAATGGTTTCAGCCTACAGATGAGTGGTTGAAGAGAAAATGAAAATGGAGACAAAAGGAAGATGTGTGATTCTGATTGGAGCTGAGGTATGAGGTTAGGCAGTGATACAGGAGGGCTTTAATGTGTCTTGGATTTTCTGTTAGTCAGATAACTTGGTACAGCACATTCTTCTATGTTCTATTCACAATTTCTTGTTAACCTACAGATGTAGACATGCTGAAAAGCCAACTGTAAGCATCTGGGCCTCTGAAAGAGCAGTGCTTCCTCTGGTCTGCTTTCCCATGGAGCAGGCAGGAAGTGCTGGCAGTTGGTATCCCAGGTAGCTGTGCTCATCTAATGACTGAGGAACTTAAAGGGTAAATCCCTCAACTCACTTACTCTCCAGGGGAGCAATCCTGAAACATGCATTATATGGTCTTCCAGAAGCCTTGGCAGGACTACACTCTAGTTGCCCACAGCAGTCCCTTGCTTATGCACCTTTCTTTTAATGCCTTTCCTCCCATCTCTTTTAGAGTTCCTTCTATCCTGTCCCAAAGAAACTATTTTTATTGTGATCATTGCCTTGGGTTAGCTTCCAGTAAAGCCAGCCTCAGAGGTCTGCCCTTTCCAACAGTGCTTAGAAGTCAGTTGTGTGTGTGACTACTATAATGAATAAGATGCAGCCCTTGCTTAAATTCTCCACTGTGATATTCAGAACTGAATGCCTTTTCTCTTAATTGCTTCTTTTGCCAGCAGGACCAAAGGATTAGCCCAACATTCTTCTTAGTAGACCCAACCCTCTCCTTTGCCTTTGCCTTTGCCTTGGTAACCTCTACTCTATTGCTTTCTCTGGCTAGTGGCAGCACAATATTTGCCATCTTCCTACATACTTGCCAATGTTAGGCTTCCTACGCTGAGCTTCTTCAAAGCAAGAATGATGTCTGCTTTCAGGTAGTACAGTGCTTTTTAGGCTTTCAAAAAGGGTGACCTTGGTCTTCATTTCTTAGGGACCTCTTAGTATTGGGCCCCTATTAGCCACACCTAGCCAAGTACCCTTGTGACTGAGGCAGGGGACACTTCACATTGCTTTTCCTCCAACATTTAGGCTTTTTTTGGACATCAGCCCTTCACTTTTCCATGTGACATACAGCTCAGCCCAGAGCTTCCACTATGTTGGTAGATTTCACTGTTGCACATCTCAATATACTCAGGAGTCAAATATCCTACTATTCTTTGTTCCAAGTGGGTCCCATGCTTCCCTATGCAGCTTGCAGTCAGCAAAAGAGTGTGACTGCCCAGGGCACAGACCCTGAACAGAAACAGGCTTCCTGGGCTGAAACCACAAATCTCTCTCTCTGTGTCCCTGTTCCTTTATTTATGAATGGGGATGACAATATAACCTTGCTGTATAGGTTTGGTGGGAAGATTAAATGAGTTTATATATGAAACTATGTATAATATTGGGTACAATGTTTGTTTATCATCTCATAAGTTTGTGGACTCATGGATGTACACACACAGTTGAATCTCAAACACCCTAGCTTATAACCTGGTGGTAAAACCTTCATTGGTCAGATTTCTATTATGCTTTTGTTTACAATGCTACATATTTGATAGGACTCCTTTAAAAAGATAATAAAACCAATTATGAAAGCAAAGCAAAGCTATCTGAACAAACACATCTCCGATAAAAATGTATCTTTACCTGATCTTTCTCTCATTGTGAAACCCCTCACCTTTTCCCTGATTCTTCATGGTGCCTGCCTAAGGGCCCACTGAAGTCATACATTTAAGAAACTAGAGGCCCAGAGCCAGGTGAGTGGGTGTGAATAGATAGCTTACTCAAGTATCTGCATCAGGCATGGGGCTAAAGCCCCCTAATGCTTTTAATTCTTATAAATACTGAAGAAAAACCTGAACTTTTAGGTAAGGTTAAGTTATAGTATGTAATTGTCCTAGTTACTTTTCTCTCATTTCTGGGACAAAGTAATTAATACCCAAATTAAAGAGAGAAAGGTTTATTTAGCTCACAGTTCATAGAGATTTCAGTCAATAATCAGCTAGCTCTGAAGTGCAGTGATGTGGCAGAGGGGCAATAGTTCATATTGGCAGAAGACAGCAAAAGCAACAGAGGCAAAAGGGAGGAGCAAGCCTCTTTCCCTCAGTTATATTGTATGCAGGCTATCCACCCTGGGGCAGGTGTAAGACTCACATCTCTTAATCCTGGTACTAGACAATGAACCAATCACAACCCTAGACTCAGCTGCCTCCAAAAAGCCTGCCCACCATGACCACATGAGTCTTTGGAGGGACATCCAGACACAAACTACAACAGCAATATTAATATATTTGTCAGCTTTCTTTCACTACAGCTGTGAAACATAATTTTTAATATTTTTATAGATAAAAGAGTATGTGTAGGTAAAAAAAAAAAAGTATCTTGGACCCACAGAAGGTGGAGTATTGTAGGCCAAAGCAAAATTTACTTTAAAACTACCTTTAACCTAGCTCTATTTTATTGTTTTGGATTCTTGAATGGCCCTTGGCTGGGCTGGTGCAGGACAATAGCATTAGGTTAGCATTAGGGTGCCTTCTGCAAAACTGAAGATAATGGATTCATTCCTGGGCAAAGTGCACTCTTTTTAGAGCTTCTTTCATGGTCTATATCAATCAGCTTGCCTTTGTAAAGGCCACACAGACTTTGGGATTAACTAGTGGAAGGCAAATGGGTACTGAGCATCACGATAATTCTGCAGGGAGGAAAGCCAGAAATTTCAAGCAAATTGGTGTTCATACCTATACTGCTGGTGGCCATTAGCTACAAGTGGCTACTGGATTTAAATCTAACTTAATTAAAATTGAATACAATTAAAAGCTCAGTTTCTGAGCTACACTAGCCACATTTCAAATGCTCAATAGCTGTCACTGCAGAAAGTTCCATTGGGCAGCACTGGTCTACGCTGTATTAAAAACTTGTTTTGCATCATTGGCTTTGCACTTTACCAGAAGCAAAATCTTAAATTATAGACCCCTCAGAGAAGACTCACTTAGCCTTCAAATCCTGTTCTGCTACTGGCAAAGTTGCCCTTGCAAAGATCCATCTGGTGCTGTGAAGACCACATATTTGGGGAGAAGGCCAAGAGGAGAACCTGATGGGCTGGCCTGCTTGAATGAAAAGATAAGAATGATTTGTAGGTAGTTCCATAGCTATTGCTAAGTGAGTATTTTTCAAGTCCTTTAGATCAGTTTGTTCATGTGGGAAAATTAAGCATGTTTTCAGAGAACTTGTTTGTGTCTTTGAACTAATGAACACAAGCTTCATAATACAGAGATATAATTTAGCTTAGAGTGGTCAGCAGTGACATGTATTAAATTGGTGGGCTCTTATTTAATCAAGTTTTGCCATAGCTATCATTTTCTCTAATAAATATTTTCTTTGTCATGTTTTAAGAGTATGAATTGCCTGAAACTAAAATATGTCATTAGATTTCTCTGTAACTATGTGGACCATCTTCTTTTGCACTTTGCTAATATTTGTTCTCTCATTGATTTACTAGACTGCTGAAAAGGAAATGGTAAATTATGCCCTAGAAGGTACAAAAGCTCACATTAACATTTGAATGGTTTTAGGATTTTGTTCTTATTTTTTAACATAAATTTAGACACTTCTGAAAAAAAATCCTATTTGGATGGAAACAAATGATAAGAAACCTGTCTGGCATGTCAACTTCAGGAAGTCTCTCTTGATATTCTTTGTGCCGGCAGATTCCCCAAACTGTGTACTGAGCTACCAAATCCAGGATGTCATGAACTGTGATGAAAGGTCTTTAGAGAAAAATAAATCCTATGGGCAAGAGACATGGTCAACACTGAACCTGAAACCAATAAAATTTCTGCTAAGTAATCCAAGAAATGAATCTGTGGAAGATAGGCCTATACATTATTTCTCACTACCATTTTGTTATTGTTATTTTAGATCAATTTTATTTACAGTTGTGTTTGTTTGTTTTAGTGATTAGCTATTATGATGGAACAGTATGTTAGTGTTAGTTCTTAAAACTTCAAACAAATATAATAAGGGATTCAAGAAAAATGAATTGACTTATCCTTCTGTTTACCAGCTTGCCCTAAAGTAGGAACCCTCAGATTAGAGCCTTCATTTTGTATAAACCATTTCTTCTGCCATGGACCCCAATAACAGTTTGCCTTGCTGTTCTATCATTTTTCCACCCCTGCTCTCTGCTCAACTACTTCAACTCCAAGGTCCCAACATTCTCTAAGTAGGGCTGGTTCAGGGGTTTATTAGGACAAGAAGAGGACTTCCTTTTGTAATTTGTCCAAATTTGAGGCAGTTAAGACCTGGATTGCAGAAAAGACCATGCTTTCTAAAAAGTTTATAGGCAGGAATTGAGAAAGTCAAACATCCACACACACACCATTAGCCACATAGTGAGGCTTCTAGTACAAAGTTTCAGTTTACAACAGCAGATCCAAGTAGTTTGTATTTTCCTGGGAGCCCTTCCACATGCCTAAGGATTTTGAACATGTACAGTAGCCATAATACATGTCTTAAGTTCCCCACACCACCCCAACCCTCACAATATGTGGAAAGATGGATTCAACCATCTGTGTACTGTGTTACATTTCATCTTGCTGGATTTAGCTAAACTTTCCTGGGTGTTAGAAATTTTAATGTCAGCTTAGGGAAAGACCTCTCGAGATAGCCTGTTTTCTCACTCTGGTTCTGTCTCTCAGGATCTACAGGAAACTAGCAAATTTTAAAATTCCTCTATGACTCGGTTTTTCTTTCTGTGAAATGGGGAAAATAATGTGATCTGCTCATAGGAGTACTTCAAAAGTGAGTTGTTTAAAACACTCAGAAACATGCCTGGTACATAGTAAATAATCAGTGAGGATGCCAGCTTTTATTATTTCAAGCTTAACTTTTTATCAGTGTGTTATGCAACTCTTCCAGTTTTGTGTCCTCTATAAACTGGATCAGATTTCTATTTACATCTCCATACAAATCATAGAAACATAGAGTGAAAGCAAACCATCTGTCACTCAGGATTCTTTTCCCAATGTAGAGGAAGTGGCTCCATTTTGGAACACTTGCCTAGCATGTATGACTCCCTGCATTTCATCTCCAACATGGCAAAATAAAGACCCATTTATTGCACAACACCTTTGAGCATGCACATTCATTTAGTTAGGGATGGTCTCACTGTATTTCTCAACCACACATGGCTCCATCTTGTTGTCAGGGGGAATTTGTTTTTCAACTGTTTCCTTTCTAACCAAGACCATCATCAGCTCTCAAAATGTTTGTTCAGTGGTACTTGTGGCAATGCAGCCTTGACTGTCATAATCACCTGGGGGAGATCTTGGGACAATTTTATCATTTCATTAATTTATGTTTTGAGATATATTACAAGAGATTAACAAGTAGAAAGAATGAAATGAGCAAACAGATAGACTGCATGATACAGAGGAAACTTGGGAAGTTAATTTGATTGAGAGAGTGTGTGTGTGTGTGTGTGTGTGTGTGTGTGTGTGTAGCCTGGATGTTTCATATAGGCAGGGACAGGGGAAAAGTGTCAAGCAAATTGGAGAGTGTAGAGGGAGCTCCACTTAGCCGCAACAGGAGGTCAGGCTAAATTGTTCTTTAGGCAGTTGGTGACCCAAATCTTTGAAGCAAGAAATCCTCTAGTCCAATTCTGGAGAGAGATTGTAGAAAATCATCTGAATACTCACTTGGGTTTTATTTGTCTACCCCTTGGCATTTTAATCTGATGTGCTTCTTATAGGAGTTTTTCATTCAGCAGCCAAAATGCCAGGTGGATCTGAAGACTAACTATACTCAAATGAACTTATGAAAGTTAACTGTCATGCAAACCATTGCATGCACTCATATTTAGGACAGTTCTGTGGACAGGCAGACCTGAAACAGTAAATTCTGTGGTTTGGCCTTTATGCTCAATAGCGATGTAAGTAGATAAACACATAAAACTTTTACTTTTAGCAAAGCACCTTGTGACATATCCCATTTCTTCTAAACCAGCTATTTGCAGGGAACATTTAGCTCATTTCTTCATTATTGGTTCTTTTCATTTATTTACATGAGAAAATGCATTTTACATACATGTATGTGTCTAGTAAAGAAGACAACATAGCAAATGATGAAATTTTAATGTATTTGAAGAGAGGAGAGAGAGAGAGAAAGAGAGAGAGAGAGAGAGAGAGAGAGAGAGAGAGAGAGAGAGAGAGACTCAGACATCCAACTATCCATGGCAGATATATTTGAAGGAGATTTGCATTCTAGAAAGATTCTGCTTTTTGTGCAAAAGTGTTGTCATCATTTTCCTCTTAATCTTGGACCCACATATATAAAATTGCTCACTGTAAGTGCAACCCAGTTTTCTCACCTATCATATGAACAGGACCCCCATTATGATATGAATGGTTTTGGCCAGTGCACCATTGCACAGGAAAATGAAGAAATGAGGCACTGAATTACATGAGCGGAAAGATGCCTTTGAACTCTATCATTTCTACAGTGCCTTAATGAGATTTATAAAGCATATACTTAAGTTTCTGAGCAAGCTTCATGGATTATAGTAGCATTTGTGATTGGCAGAACTTTGGAATACTCACAAGAACTCTTCTGCTTTTTTCTATTTCTAATTTTGAAAAGTTTCTTTGGGTTTCAGCTTTGAAAAATTGGATTTGTGATTGACATTGGGGAATATGTCACTATGTAATCACTGTCTAGAGTGAGTAGATGAGGAGGCTAATGCATGTGGGGATTTAAGAAACTCGACTACACAACCTTTTGGTGTCCTCTGAAGAATGAAGGAAAAAACCCATTGATTTTTTTCTTATAGTAAAATCAGAAAATGATTCAACCATTCGGCACATTACACAGGTAGAGTGTACCTGGCCTTTCAGAACTTCTGTCTGCATGGCAATCACTCTGTCTGGAGGCATCTGTTCTGACTTGGCTCAAGTCAAGAACACTTGGGTTCTTTCATCGCTTATCTCTGTTGATTCACAGCTGAAGCAGCATGGGAGAGAAAATACACCCATTCACCTGGCCATTCCACATTTGTCATTTATCCAATGGCTGGTGTGTTTTCCACACTCTCTAGGTGCTAGGAACTCAGTGATGAATGACAAGGCAAGACCACAGATTTCCCTTTAGAAGATGATTGTGTTGAGTGTGGAGGAACTGAGAGAAGGCAAGTACCTAGGAAATTTTAAAGCTAAAGGAAGAATAGTATAATATGGAACCTTTTAGAGGGGTAGTTAGCCAGATCCTGGTGAGTCAGGAGGCTTCCTTCTTTCCTGTGCAACTAATAACAAAAGGTACATCCCAAAGCCCAAGAAGAGGTTGTGCTCAGTAGGGTTGCTCTTGGGAGTTAAAAGTAGCATTAGCCTCCCAGATGTAGAAAAGGCTGGGCAAGGGATGCGAGGAATAGGAGACCATGGCCCATCTTGAAGCCTTGGCAGAAAGCAGAGATTGGCAGCATTAGGAGACAAGGCTGGAGGCCAATCAGTGAGGACTTGGTGTGCATGTTAAGTATGAATGCTACTTGGATAGCAAAGAGGTACCACTAAGCGGCCTTTATAACAGAAAGTACCCTTATTAGATTTGGCATGAAGTCTTGGGAGAAGCAGCTTAAATGTTTAGTTTGTTGAATCATTGCAGGCATTGGACAGATGTGTTGATGGTCTGAGTTCTTTGGTATGAAGAGGCCAAAAAAGTATGTTAAAGAACTTCCACACGCATGCATTGGGATGAAGATTTAAAGATAATACTTTGCTGCTACATAATGACTAGTATTACATCATTTCAGATATTTAGCTGATAGTGAGGAGTAGCCAATTAGTGTGACTCATAGTAAAGTTGAAGACTTCTACTATCTCTAGAAGTGAGGATATTAGTAGTGGTGGTCCTCAGTGATGTTAGGGCTCTGGTTTCTCTGCTGGGCATTTTTCTGCCTTATGAGTATAGGTGAGTGCCCCTATTGAAAAGCATGCCTATCTTTGATGACATCCAAAGTCAGGTAGAAGGGGGGCGGGCTTCTCTTCCCCTGTCTCTCTTCTCATTGAATTTAATCTTTTCCTCACTTCCCCTTAGGCTTTATCTAGCATCTTTTTGTCCACTACGAAATCCCATACTCATGGCAGGAGAGAAAGTGTTATTGTGACTGATTTAGACTCTTTATGATACTCTGCTTTGTCTTCAGATTGTATAAATCTTTCACCTTTATTTAGACTCTTTATGATACACAACTGAGTATAATGCCATTCAAAACCTGAACAAAATTCAAGTTCTATTAACATGGAAGAAAGGGAATTTGGCTATGGTTAGGTCATCCAACAGAGTATTCCAAAACTATTACCATATTCAACCAGAGAAGTGGGATTACTTTACAAAGGAGCTACTATTAAAAGCCTAAGAGAAAATATTGCCTAGTCCTCATTAAAACAACAAACATCTCCATCCAAATGGTTTTTTAATAGCGGTCCTTGGGCATCTTGGCTGGGGTTTTGTTTTGCTGACCTTAAATGGCTGTGAAATTGGTGAGATGTATGAAGTTTCCTAGCACCCAAAGGAAGAACAGGAAAGCTGTACTGTCCTGGAAAAATTATACTGCTTATTTTCCAAATTCATCTTAGCATTTCAGTTGTGTGCAGAACATCCGTGTTTTGTTTCTTTATAATGTCTCTTTGCCAAGACATAGCAATTCCAGTTTATTCCAGACCAGTTTTCTTTCATAGAATAGGCTCTGCTTTATTATTTGACTTGTAAAAGTATTGGATTCTAATGGGATTGAATAATTGAACAGTACTTGTCCCTCCATCTTGAATTTTTAAAATTTTTATTAGTATATGTGTGCAGTACATAATTGCATTTGTCATGGGGAGTTGGTTCATATACACAACACATCTGAATTCTTTTTGTGTTTCCTTCCACCACCTCCTCCCCACTCCCTTTTCCTTCCATTTAAAAAGAGTGGTGTGATCATTTACTTATTAAATACTTTCATTTATACATATTGAAATTTGGCTAGGCCTGAATCTTGAAGGAAGTGTGGATGCATGGACATTGGCCAGCAAAGCACAGGTTTTCTGTCTCTGAGGTCAAGAGGTACAGTCTCTAACCATGTGACATTGAGCTAATCCCAGGTGCTGCCTTGCAGGTGTGCTGTTGGGATACATGCTGATTCAGTTCAGTGCTAGCAGAGCCTGAAAACGCATATTTTTACATTGTGGATTACTTATTTTCTTTTTCCTGAATACAGAAGTTGGATAGGAGAGTCAGTGATTTGCTCTTTATTGCATCTCTTTTTTTGTGTGTTTACATGATTTTCTAATCTCCAGACCTGTGCTGCTCTACACTTGGGTCACTAGCCCATGTGTAGATGTGGAAATGAAATTTGGATTAACAATTCTAAGTGGGATTTAAAATTGCATTCCTCTGTTGCACCAGCCTCATCTCCATGCTAAAGATCCATCTGTAGCCAGTGGCCAGCACACTGAACTCTGCAGGGAGAACACATTTCTCCTCATTGGGAAAAGTGCTGTTCCAGTCGCTTGCTAATCTTGCCTATTTAAACTTCTGTTTCTTTGGATGCAAACTGAAGAGGGTAAAGGCTGTTTCTGATGTGGGCCATCATAACTTCCAAGCCTTATTTTATGTTGGAATAGAAGAAAATAAAAGTCTCAGCACATGAGAAGCCTCATGCTCAGCAAGTACCATTTCTTCTTGCAAGTGTGGTAGCCTTGGGCCCAGACCCAGCTGTGACATCCAAATAAATAGAATACTTCCTGAGAGGGTTTTAAAAGCAGTCTTCACAGTGAGTCCATTGGAGGAAACCCTCTCATTAGGTTGGATGCTGCAGTATGAGGAGGCAGGAGTAAATGTCAGGATACATTTCAGGGCAATCCTATGTTTAAACAGAGAAGAAACTTTCCCCAGAGCCAGCTATCTTGCATGGTCATTGTCCTGCATGTCCAGGGTTCCACTTCTGCATTGTAGCCAGGGGGTTCTTAGATGTGGAGGCTGCTTGGAACAGGCAACAAACAGCAGTTCCTCCCCCAAAGCAATCAAGCGGATGTCTGTATTCATATTAGCAAAAAGGAGTTATCACACACTGGTTTTTTGTTATACAGGAGCACAGGTAATGAGCAACTTACTGACTGCCTGATTTAATCTCATCTTCACTGTAAAAACGATTCAGCCAGTGGCTCAAAACTTAAATTTTGTTGGAGTAGCAAGATGTATGTGCACTTTACAGGACCTGCTTAATATAATTGTTATGGATTGTTATGGATTAAAAACTGGTGGTCAACTTAACGCCAGCTGAATTAAATCAGCAGGGTGCCGAGCATAGATGTTTCACCTGAAGAAAGTTGCCAGCATAAATAGAGATGTGGAGAACAAGAAGCTATGGTGTTGAGTTGTGTTAAGGCATTGGTGGGTTAAGGCACTGAGGCGTTGTGGGTTCTCCTATGAGTTGCTGTTTGAGCTGTTGGTTCTCCTGGAGAAGCTCTGGTCCTCACATTGAGCATTCCTTCCTGACTCCGGAGGGGAAGACGTGTGCCCCTTGGTCTCCAGGATGACCTCATCATGCTGGCTTCCTGGCATGTACTGGTCTGTGCTTGTTGTCGGAGGAGCTTGGGGCCTCCGTGTTGCTGAGGATGGCTGTGGTGCTTTTCAGCTGTGGTCTTTGTTGTGAGTGTGACTTCTCGGCTCCAGCATAGAACCCTCAACCTGCCAGCACAGCTCCTTCACCCTGATGCCATAGACTTCCTAGTTTCCACCGCTGACCTTTGGGCCTTCCCAGCACAGATCCGTAAAACAGACTGGTGTGAGTCCTTCTTGTGGGCTCTAGACCTCCATTTGAACTCGTCGGAGGCACTGTCATGAGCTCTGGGTCTTCATCTGGACTCATGTGAGACATTGCTGTGGGATTCAGGCCCTTGGCTAAATATTCTATGTCTTTATTGTTGTGGATAGATTTCTGCATTTTCTTGTGTTAACTCTGGGTGACCATCACAAAACAATATTATAAACTTCATGTCCTTATTCTAATTGTTCTCTGCACAACCCCTGACTACACAGTAATCTTTTTCTTGATTCTACGCATTCTAATACTCATCTTCCTCTATACACATGCATGACTATAGATGGCCTTATATTTCACAGAGAAATAGAAGAATTAGGCCCAAATTTCCCTTAAAGACATCAAGATGGACTTCTTACTTTGTTATGAACTGTTTTAGAAGAAGCCTCTTTTTCATAGTACTCCCCTTCCAAGGTACTAGGTTCCTTTCCCTTTTTCTCATGACTTTAATTACTACTTCTCTTCCCAAACATATAATCTTTCTACCTTCCTGTCTGTAGCTCCATAGGCACATAAATTGTTGAAGTTCTCCTTTGGGTTAAATAAATAGAAAGACCTTTATACTCTCCCATTTTTCTTGCTATCAGCTCTCTTTTGAATGATTTCCCTAGAAGGCTTCATTATCAAGTCCAAAGGCCAGTTTTGATCTGCATTAAACATATTTATACATTTTTAATTACCATTTTTTACTTCTTGAGGCTTTCTTCTTTGGTTTCTAGTTTTTAACTTTATCTAAATTTTCCTTTGAATCATCTTTCTTTGCTGGATCTTCCATGTCTATTAAACATCATGATTCCTCAAGGATTGTTCTTTATAATCCATTCTAGCTTGAGGGTATTATCCGACTTCATGGCTTTAAATGTCATTTATATAAAAATTGCTCTCAAATCTTTGGCACTGGATGCTCTTGCAGTCTCCATATCAGCAATTCCTAAATATTGGACCTTGTCTATGTGGTAATACTACAGCAATATCAACTTTGTAATTATCAGATTCTACTAATGATATGTCTCCCAAACTACATCTTGTTTCTTGCATCTTTAACTCCATGATAGCAAAGTTCCAGATTCCTCTGCAAATATCACTCATTCTCATTGTCATGTGCCTCCCTCCCTCAGTCTCTGATCACTTTTTAGTTCTACCTTGGCCATGTGTTGCCAGTTCACAAGTCTAGTCTTTCTGCCTGATAGCATTCCCTATATAATTCTTCCTTTCTGAAAAGGTTTTTTGCTTCCTACTCAGTTTTAATATGGACAACTTTGTCTTGATTCAGTTCATTGCCACATTACTGTAAGAGTAATTTTCCTAAACAACAACATTTGTTATTTCACTTTTCTGCCTGAAAACCTCTTTTTGCTCTCTGTTGCCTAGGCGATAAAAATTCATAGGTCCTTTCATGGCAAAATAAAAAGTTTTTTATGCCTTCCACACAATAACTAACAGCACACCTGGGGTTCGAAAAATTGGCTTTATTACTAATTTGCATGGAGAGAACACACACTATGGGAATTATGGGAAGTTTCAGGGAAAGTGTTAGAAAAGACTTAGATTCTGATCTAGCATTAAATAATTTGGGGAGACTTCAAGGAAACAGCACTTTACTTTGGATTGGATACTTCAGAAAGTACTTTAGGAAATAACTGCTGCAGTTACAGATAAGGTTAACAAATTCAGTCTATAAATCTTATCTATAAGGAGAAGAAATGAATCAAAGTTAGGGTTAATTAGTAAGGATGGAGCAGTCACTCATTTTACCAGGCTAGAAAGATTTTTAGCCATTTTTGTGGTTTGGACAATTTTCTTGATGATTACATTGTGGTCTTATTTGTGCCTTCATCCATTCTGAAAACAAAGTGGCCCTGTCTAGTGGTGCTGCTCAGTGAACATGGTTGTGTTGGACAGAACATTTTGGCCCGGTTGTGAGGGCCTGTGTTTCTTGGATGTCAGGACCCACTTTCTTCCCGCATTTTGATAGCTGGTTCCCTTGAACTCCACCAGCCTTCTCATTTACTTTTGTACTCTCTGTCCCACTCTCTTCTACTCCCCCATTTACATTCTGTATTTTTGCCATACTGAAAGGCTCCAATTTTTTTTAATACCATGGCAAAACTTTGTTTTGATTGTGGTTCTTCTGGAAAGCTTTCTTCATTCTCATCTCTGTGTTTCTAGTTAGGAAATATAAAATCAACTGTCTCTTTCTCAAAATAGTTATATTTTCTCACTTTCTGTTTGCACTATAATGTTTCTTTCCCCACTGTGTTGTGAGCCTCCCACTGAATAATTTGCTAATTATATAAATTTTAGAAAATTACTTAAACTGTGTCTACCTCATTTTGCTTATCTGTAAAATGGGAACAATAGTAGCAATCTAAAAGTGTGGCTTTGGAGGTTAATATATAGTAATGTAGAACATTTCCCAAGACATACTGAATAGCAAATATATATTACCTACTATTATTATTGATGGTATTGCTCACTCAGGGCAGTGTTGCATTTTATTATTATTACTTTTTCTAAAACATCAGCAATGCATTCGGTGATTATCTGATAAAATGGTAAAATAAATGTTTTGTATGTGTATGTTTTCTTTCAACTGGAAAGTATTTGTGAATTCAGTATTTGACTTAGATTTGTTACAGCTTTATAGGTTAATTTTTCCTTCCCAGGTTGTAGTTGAGAAAACTAAGATGGAGTGATTAACTAGTCAGTTCATGGCCACATGAAAACCAAACTGAGATCTGCAACTTGAACTAGAATCCTTTCATGCTTGAATCAATGTTTTTCAAACTGATTATGCCAATTTCAATAACTTTTTTTCATATGCATTGTTATATAATTTCCATGATTCCCAGGGTATGAAATTTCTTGACATACATTAGGGAAAATAATTGAGTGCTCTCGGTCATTTTAGTCTATTGGAGTATAATTGAGAAAGTTGAACAAAATTGTTGAATTTCTGCAATAATCCAATTTCAGGATAAAAGGTTTTGTTGTATCTATGCATGTGCACAGGTACACATTGGCATGCTAATATTCTATTTTGCAATATAGATATGGGTTTTTTAAATGAAAATTTGATATAACTGTTGACTATACTTTTTTCTGTCCACCACTCTCCAGGATGTTAATGTTTATTGGCTGTGGTCTGTTGTTAAGAAAATTTCAACTCTGTTTTTAGCTTACTGAAGTGTATAGTTCCACAACTTTGCAGCTAAATGGCTAAGCAAGCATCCTACAGTAATAAGAATCTAGAAGTGTAAGAATCATAGCTGGAGAAAAATACTAAAATATATGCAAGCAGAAATAGATCTAGCAAATAGATTTATTTCAGGAGAGTTCATTTGCAGTGTGGCAATTGGTGTCCAATGTAAATTACTGCCTGGAGAAGGGGAACAATTTGAAATCCAGCTTGCCTTGTGTGGCAGAGCATAAATATGCAAATTGTTTCATTCTTTGAAATAGCAGGAAAGAATTATACCTTAATTCACTTGTGGTGTCACTGTCCATTTTAACACTCACAGAAACAGTGGCTTCTTTCTCTATTTAATTTCTTCCTTGCCTTTCTTTAAATTATTCCTGTTGTTGTTGATGGCCACTGTTGTACAACAAGAAAAACTAATAAATTAAGAGTGACTGCCATGTATTACATAAGCCAAGGCTGCTGACTTCAGAATTAACATCAGATAATTTTGCCTCGATTTAGTGCAAGCCAACTGTTGTGTTTTCTAAGTATTGTTGGTTTTAGATTCCACATGACACTTTTAAAATGTAACATTTTAATATTAATTGTGCTGTGAATTAAATCTTTCTGCATTTGTCTCTTTCAGTTATATATATAGATATATGTGTGTATCAATTCTATATGTGTATCTATGTATAACAAAACATAGGAATTATTTTATTGGCCTATTTGTTTTCCAAACATAAACTTGTTTAAAGATTTTATGTATTTGTCAATAAATTTCATTTTCATTAGTGGTATTTTGGACCAAGAATAGTAGAGAAACACTTAGAGCAGTACATCATACTTGTAGAAGTAAGAGACTAATAAGTCAGGAAGTATTTATTATGCATTCACTAAAGTAAGTTGGTGATTAAGTGTAGAAATAGAGCATAAAACACAATTATTCAAACTCACAAACTTTACAATCTACATTAGTATTTTTAAAATCTACTCCATCTCTTTCTTTTTTTTTTTTCCTTTAGGCCTTAGTTTTTTTTTTGTTTTGTTTTGTTTTTTTGTGTTTTTTTTTCAAGCAAGCTATTCCCTCACTGCTGTATTGCAAGTGTAATGGTGCTATGGTCAAGGAAGGCACTCAGTTCACTGGATGGCCTTGAAGGGTTTCCCTAGAAACTCCTGTTTCTCTTTTCACTGTAGGCATCCTTCTGCTTCTTTGAAGAGAGTTCACTTTTCTGTGTCATATTTCATTTTTTAAGTACTTCAAAGTTTAATTCTCAAATTTCATGTTCTTCATTTCTAAAATTTTGAGTATTTAGGGAACCATTACTGTAGCATGTGTATGGATAGAATGTTTTTGTCATTTAGTGGATAGAGCTGATACTGCTGTTACAATCTGTATCTAGATGTCCCCCTCAAAACCCATGTGCTCATGGGTGAGTCTGTTAGGGGAATTTGATCAGGGTGAAAGGGGCTGATACATAGCAGTGGAGTAGTCCACTGATGAGTTCATAGCTATATGTGATTTGGAACTGAAGCCTGATCTGCAGAGGTGGGTCACTGGAGGCATGGCCTAGAAGGATCATCTCCGTTTTTCCTTCTTTTATCTCCCTCTGCTTCCTGCTGCCATTCGATGTGCCATTTCTCCTCCACCATGCTGCCCTACCTTGGAGCCAGCTGACTGAAACCACTTCAAACTGTGAGCCAACATAAACCTTTTCTCTTTATACAGTTTCAGAAATCAGATACTGTTTCTGAGTGAAACAAGTAACTAAGACAAGTGTCCAATGCCTGATACAGTGCCTTTCACCTACTAGACAATAAACATAGGTTGAATTAATTGTGAAATTTAAAACCTCTTTCTTTTCCAACAGACCATATTTAGATTTGGAGCTAGGTAATTCCTTATTGTGGGATTGTGCTGTATATTGGAGGATGTTTGGCAGTAACCCTAGTTTCTATTTACTTGATCCAAGTAGCATGTCTTTTAGTTGTGACAACTAAAAATACTTTGAGCTATAACCACATGTCTGGGTGGTAGGGGAGAGCATTCCTGATTGAGAACCACTGCTTCTCAGCAAAATACTGCACAAGTGGTGCACATATTCATATTATATCTGGTTCTTGAAAATACCAAACAAAAACAAGAGATAAGGGAACTGTCATTAATATTAATAATTTTCCACTAACATAAGGACAGTATCATTAATAGTAAATGCCACAAAGGGTCAAATCCACCAACTGTGTCTCTGTTATTTAGGTTCTTTTCTTATAGTTCTGGGGCAGTCCATAAAAGTAAAAGGCTAGAAGAAATTGAAAAGTACAGTTTTATTATATCCAAATGACACAGCTGTGATATTGATCCTTTGTTTCAGAGGTGGGTGAGATTTTGTCCACAGCTCTGGTAGAGTGAAAGTAGATTAAGTCAATGATGCAGGACTGAGTCAATTTTGGGTAGCTAAAATTCGGTTTCTAGATTTGCAACCTCGGATTCACATCTATCCCTGGATTATTTAGATACAACTAACCCTGGGAAAAAAAAAACCCTCAAGGAATTCTCTTTGACCCTTGAGCCAGCAAAATCCTTGGTGTAATTGCTTTCTATTCAAATGCATAAAACTCAAATGAAACATAGTCATCAGGTGACCCTCATAGTGGAGGAAGAAGGGTAGACTGGGGAAGGGCACATCTGCTAAGTAGTACGTGCTTATTTCTCCACGTGCCTGACCATCTTTGTAGAACAAAGAACTGTCATGTGCAGTATAGGTAGACATAGGAGGGTTCCTGGACCACCCCTGTTGGCTGCGCCTTTACCTGGGTTACCTGGTTACTTGAAAATCTTACCCAAAATGAAAAGCTTCATGCTCACTCCTGAATAATTCATTGTTTCTTTTATTCCTTTACTGACTGTCCATTTATATAGAAGGATGAAACTAAATGACAGAGTATAGGTACCATCAGTCCCACCTGAAATATGAAGCTTCTTTTGTAACATAAAATTACTGCATCACTGAACACTATGCTTAATTGAGATAGGAGTCCGTTCTTGATGAAAGAAGTTAATTCCCTGCTCTTCCTTTTTGCAAAAGTTCATTGTAAACTAAGAGAAGTTTGTGAAATTATGCCTTCTAGAGGAACACATTTTGAGTAGCAATGATATAGAGGGTAGGAATTTTAATAAGGTATGGTTTCAAATTCAGAAATTTAATAGGCAAGCAAGATAAATACCTTTAGAGATATAATTGTGGGAAAGAATAAGTAATTGTGTGAAAAAAATTAGAGGAGACACAAGAAATTGTGGGTGGTCATGTGATTGGGAAAGAACAGAAAACTATGAGACAGTAGAGAATTTTAGATGAGAAAAGAAAATTATGGCAGACCATAAAGCGAAAATGTATAGTAAAGAACAGAAAATTGTGAGGGAGAATTTTGTAAGACAAGAAAATAATTCTAAATGAAAACAGAATTTTGGGGGGAAGGAAAAATTTCATTGAAAAGTAGAGATTGTGGGAGAGCAAGAAAAATAGTGGTAACATCAGGAATTATGAGAAAAATATAAAACAGTATGGCAAAGATGAGGAATTCTTGGAGAAAACAGAATTGTGTCAGAACAATTAATTGTGAGAATGATAGGAATTATGGGAAAAAGTGGAATCCTGGGGGAAAATTCTGAGAACAAGGAATTATGGGAGACAGTGGGGGACTATAGGAAATAACTGAGAATTGTGGGAGTCAACAGGGATTTGTGGGAAACATTATTAATTGTGGGAGAAAACACAGACTTGTGAGATCCACAAGGGATCTATAAGAGTGAATGGATAATTGTGAGATAAAACTGGGAATTATGGGAGTGAATTAGAGATTGTGGTAAATAAAAAAAATGGGAACTAACAGAATTGTAAGAAAGAGTTATATCACAAAAAAAATTTTGTAACCTAAAATGGAATTATGGAAGGGAAAAATTGTGGGTGGAACCGGGAATTGAAATAAAGAATGGGACTTTGTGGGACTGAAAAGGGAATGGTTAAAGAGAATGGTTGTGGAAGGCCCAGGTGAGAATCACTGCCAACAGCATAAAAGGAGAACTGGATGGGGAAATGTGCACTCCTGATGCTCCTGGAGAAGCTTGTCATGTTGTTTTCCTGATAAGAAGTCAGCTGTACTCATCATCAGAACAGCTCAGATTCTCCTGTCACTGAATATGGCTATGGTTCTCTTCTGGAGAGCTCAGATCCTTACCTTCAGTGCTGCTCCCTGACTCTAGTGCAGATCCCTCATCCTGCTGGCACAGAATCTTTATCCTGCTGGCACAGACTTTCTAGCTTCTGTCCCTGACCTTGGGCCTTCCCAGTGCAGATCTTTGATACAGACTTGTATGAAACATTGTTGTGGGCTGTAGACCTTCAGCTGGACTCATGAAGGTCACTGCCATGGCTTTTACGTCTTTGACTGGACTCATGCAGGACATTGCCATGGGATCTGGGTCCTCAGCTGGATTCATTGGGTCTCTAATGTGTGGATAGATCTCTTGCACTCTTCTGCATTTGAATATCAAGGCAAATATTATAAAAATAATCTCATAAATAATATGTCCTGTATTAATTCTATTCCCTTGCAAACCCTGACTATAATACTAACCCCTGAGTTTGTGCAGCCACACTTTACCTTTGGCCGTGCCCTTTCATCAGGCCATATCCTGTCTTTCCTTTCGCAGATTCCTAGACAATCCCATGCGCTTTCCCAGAACTGAGCCCCGTGCTCACCATCAAGCATCCTCACCCTTTTTCTGTTTGAGCCACACCCCTCATGACAGGGTTTGTAGAGTTCTATTAGCTCATTAGTGGCCTGGTCCCAGGGAAAATGCAGACATACATGCAGGGGCCTCCTAGTTCTCCTGAGAAGCCTGCCCAGATGTGGGATCTGGGCACTAGATGCATTTATAGTGTGACATGTGGCTGCATACATATAATCCTGATGGAAAAATGTGTTCTGTTTTCTCTCCACCACACATATCTGATTTGATGAGTGGAGGATGGCTGCATGGAGAGACAAAATTGGTTGAACAGTAATAGAATGTTATTACTTCCAACCAGTTGTCTTGTCCTGTAACAAAACCTATAGAAACAGTTCCCCTCAGTCAGTTTCCAAATCCTGTAACATGACTGGGGACCTGCATCTCTTCCAGCTTCTCAGTCAGACCTTAAATGCAGAGCAGGTGGTGGGCTAAGCACACTGCTTCCCGATGACTCCTCCACATGTCCTCTTGTTCTTTAGGGCTGTCTTTTTGAAACCTCCCTTAGACCAGCCCTATAGTTTTGAACAGGTGCTCTGAAGTTATTCCTCTGTCCTTATTCCCATTGTCAACTCCAAGTCCCCAAGAAAAAATATAGATATTATGTAACCATTTTTCTTTCCCTATTGAGAAATTTTGAATAGGACTTCTGGAGAAAAGCTTCTCTCCATGAGCTGCTCACTAGTTTAAGTAATATTTATTGAGTCCTTTGTTTCAATGACAATAATGACAATGTTCAAGGGCCTTATAGCCTGGAGTTCCCCAGTTTTTATATGGAAAGGACAAGAAATGATGAGAAAGTTAAGAAAGGTGTGGTAAGAGATTGATCAATAGGTAGAAAGGGGATTGGTCTCCTTGGTCCTGTGAGCTTCAGTAATTTTGACCAGGAGATAGGAGGCCATACTGGTATACTTACTTTAGTCCCTTGTATAATAAATTCTCAGTCAATTTTCATTGACTATATGCCATTTTCACTTGTGTACAGAGCCATATTTTTGGCCTGCATTTCAGTAAGATTTTTTGCATACAATTCTTCAAATAAATGCCTGTGATATAGTTTGGATCTGGAATGTCCCTCAAAAATCTATGTGGGAGGCCAGGGGATTTAGCTCAGTGGCATACGTGCCCACTGGCAAGCATGAGGTCGTGAGTATGATCCCCGGTACAAACAAACAAAACAAAACAAAAACCAGTATATGTGTGAAAGGTTTAATCCCACTTGGCACTATTGGAGGGTGGAGGAAACTTTAAGAGGTGGGACTAGTGGAAGGTCTTAGTGGCAACATACACGGGGAGGGAGGGGGGATAGAGTGTGAGACACCAGTGTCTTGCTTTCTTTTTGTTCTTACTGGCTGCCTTGAAGTGAGGGTTACATGTGCCTGACATTATGATGTGCTTGCCTGATGATAGGCGCAAAAGCAACAGGGCCAACTGATCATGGACTGAAACCTGTGAAATCACGAGCCAAACAAACTTTTCTTTGTAAGTTGATTATCTCAGGTATTTTACTATGATGAAAAATTAATACAGTAAGTAATAAAGATTTTCTGAGAACATGTTAGCTCCTTTCTTTTCCCTTTCCATACTCCTTTCTTTTCTAGTTTGAAAAGGATAGAATAATCATACTATTAAGCCTTCTGGAACACAGAGAAAAAAAACAGTTTTTCACAAAACATTTTGAATAAGCTCATACTGATCTTGAAAGCTGCCTAATTTATGTAAAATGTTTCAACTGTTATTCAACAGTTATTTCTTGCCTGACATTATAAGCTAATAGGAAATGGGACAAAATAACTCTGTAAGTTATGTATTAATTTTAATGTAGTTAGTAATATCTTACCTTCTTCTACAAGTGGTTTGAGACTGTCTACCAAAATATAGACAAAACTGGAGAAAATAAAGAGTTAAATGAACCAGGGAAAGGGGAATTTAATGGAAGGAAAATAATGGCACTGATGGTAAAATTACTAATTATTTATGCATGTCATCAGATTCTGGACTTGTTTCCTTCTGAGAGCAGAAGAAGGTGCCTTTGTTAAATCGGACCAGGGATGCAACTATAAGATTTTTCTGCATTCAGAAGATGAAAATTAACCAGACTTTGTTGTCATTTTCATATTTTTTTTATTTTTCCAAACTGCAGTTTTAATTTTTTTGATATTTGATTTCTTGATTTAGTACTTGATTCCCTGATTTTTATAAAACCCAATTGCACATGCACATGATGTTTTGAGTTAAGGGGGAAATAAGTGTTGTATTAAGTTATGCACAGATTCCATCACTGCAATCTGTTGCTAGAGTCACAACCCACCACCACCAAAACTCTCTTCAACTGAGTATACAAGTTCTCAGTAATATAGATCATTTGTTTTTCTCAATAGCAAGCAAGCACTAACTTGCATATAACCTCCCATCTATTGATAGTAGCTGCCCTGATAACTATGCTGCAAAGTTTTTAGCTGAGCCCAGGCTTTGCAGAAAAAGATTCTGAAGTTGACTAATAGTGTCTGTCAAGGGGTCAGGAAGGGCATCTCTGGTTTGTAGGAACCAAGATTTTGTTTGCAGATTTTCCAGGTAGTCCTCCAAGAACATTTTTCATTACAAATCCTTTGACAAATATTATACAGTAAAGGATTTAAAATCTATGGGGAGACACTCTGAGACATTTATTAATTTATATGTTTTGAATATCGACCCTAGGGGAGGTAGTTTAAGATTGTGTTGTGAAAATGGGAATGGGAAATGGCCCAATGGCTCTTTCACTTTTTAGGGAAGTTATCAAGAGAGGTAAAGGCTATACACTTCTGGGTGCCTGTCAACTGGAAGCCAAGTGTGTGACTTGAAAACCTCACTTCACAAAGTAAAGCAGCAATAATTTTAGCATAGAAAACAAGCATAACCTTCTAAAACCGTGAGAAAACTGTAATGCAATGTTGAAGCAACAGTGCAAACAATAAACATTTAGGAGCAAATGTTGAGATATCATTACAGTGTTCGTTTTACTGTATGAAACTCATTATGGAATATTTGTCTTCATTCATAGGAAAAGGCACATGTTCATTCTGTTTAAGAAACCATTTTAAATCCATACTTTAGGAATATAACCTAGGCAAAATGGCTTCACTTAAGTTCTTCTAAGTTACCTTTAATTTTCAAGCTATAGTGATGAACTTCCATGAATGTAAAATACTCAATGAAAAATAAGTAAACTGTTAGATGTTAGATATTACTTAGCCTACAGTATTTAGTGAGCTCTTCAAAATATCAAATTTTTTTGTTTTGTAAAACTTTCTAGTTTTAAAAAGGAGCATATGGTGTGAAAGCAAAAACGAAAATACTCCAAAGTCCAGCATTCTTTGTTCCTCAGCAGTCTTGGAACTTGTTTTCCTCTGGCTTGGTATGACAAAAAAGTGTAATGTATCCTTCTATATCAATAGACTACTGGGGTCCCCTTAATATTTCTGGTCCTTTCTTCATCACTATAAGAAAATATGCAAGACTGGATACTTTTCAATGAACAGAAGTTTATTTGGCTCATGGTTCTGGAGGATGGGAAGTCCAAAATGGCAAGGGTAACACATAGTGAGAGTCTTCTTGCTGCATTAACCCATTCTTGAGAGAAAGAAATGGGGCTAAATTCAGTGTTTATCAGGAAACTACTGTCACAATAAGCAACCCACTCTCGTCATGATGACATTAATCTAATCATGGTTTAATGAGCCTTAAAAAATCTCACCTCTCAACACTGTTTCACAGTCCTCAAGTTTATGATTAGGATTAGTCATTTCAGATTTACTCAGCAATTAATACTAATAGGCCTATGAGACACACAAACAATGAACCAAACAAATATAGTCTCTACCCTCCAGGAAGTTGCAGTTTTGTAGGACACAAAAGTAAATCATTTTGACAATAGACGCATACAAAATGTCAATAAAATGTGTGGAAACAGAAACAAATGTGAGAAAGAAAAGTGGTGAATTTGACAAGTCAGTGATAAAATTCTGTAGCAAAAGCCAAAGAAAGGAATAGTTTCTCAGTGACAGTCAGGATAGACGTGGCAGAGTTGCTGAGAAGTTTAAAGGTAAAAATGGAAGCTCACAGGATTCAAGTTAAGTAAACTGTGAAAATGTAAAGAAAGGACTGAAGTAGGATATGGCTGATATGTATTACAAGACAAAACCATACTTGTTCCCCAGATTACCACGTTAGGTGAAAAGCTGTCATTCTTTTGGGTTCTAATAAGAGCACATTACCTATAATAGTGTATAGAAGTCTGTTCTTTGAGTGTCACCTTGCCCTAGGTTGGTTTTCTTATATGTAGCCATACCTTTACCCTATGAACTACCTTTTACTTTACATGCTGATTGGAAACTTTCACTGTGGCTATTTTGTCTGTGAATTATATTCCTTGCCAGCAATTGCTTCTTTCCTCCAACTAAATTACTTATTACATAATTATTAGCTATTAGGTAATTTCTACGATTACTATAGTTAACTTTGTTAACTATCTACTATGTGTAAGGTAGTTTTTAAGTATGCACATAAATATTTATTTCCACTAATACATATCTCATTTAATAGTGATAAAATCTTTAAGAAAATATTGTTGTGAACACTTTGTTAGAGGTGAAGAAATATAAGCCAAAATAAGAGAAATGCACTTGTCCTGAGGTCTCCTAAGTTAACTGAAGTAACAAAAACTAAGAACAGGAGTTTAAAGAGGAAGCAAAGGAAAAGAAATTTGTAAATTGTTAAATCAGGCAGATAATGGCAATAGGAAAAGAAGCCTTCATAGAAATTGACCTGTACAACCAAAATGCAAGGGTAACCACTGAGAAAAATACATTTTGAAAGAGAAGATTCAGGTCAAAAGAAAACTCTGTTTTGCACAAGTAGGGTCAAGGGTTAAAAAGCAAAGTTTTCATTATTTTTGATGTAGGGGATGTGTGTCCAAGTTGAGAACAGTTTAAGATAGACTGTGCAGTTCCAAGACAAGAAGCTAGCACCAGACAATACTGAACTTGATTATTGCAACCTAAGCAGGTATAGATAAAACTTACTCCATCTCTTTCTTGAGCCTTTCCTCTATGGCATGTGATTATTTATACATGTGAACCATAAGAGTAATAATGTCAGTTTGTCAGTACTAAACATTGCCTCTGATATACTGAGTCTTAAGTTGTTATAATAATGGGAAATACAATGACTTTGTAAGCAAAATAAAAGACAGATAATAGTAAGTAGGTAGATAATTCTTAAATAGGAAGGGGATCAAGAATTGGAGGGAGGATGAAGAAGAGGAGGGTAAGCGGATAAAAAGAGGGTGAAGATGTGTTATGTCCATGTACCAATTCCCCACAAGGAATGAATTACTATATACTGAGTAAAAATTGGTGATTCATAACCCCAAATATTTGCTGTTAAAGAGCCAACACTAGGTCAAATAAGGTCTTTCAAGCTCAGCATTATTGACCTGAGAGACTGATATAAGGCTTCTTATTGGGGGACGACTGTCTTGCGGAATGTAAGAAGTATAGCATAATGCCTGGCTACCATGCATTAGAAGCCAGCAACTCACAACTGGCTCGAGACATTGCTTAATGTCCTCTGTCTGCAGAATCACTCACGGTTGAGAGCCATTGCTTTATGGTGAGGCTGTAGCAATGCAACTCACATCTTTGCTTGGTCCCAAAGATACTATAAGGAAGACAATATGATGGTGATGATGGCAAGGAGGAGTATATTTCCTGTCACTGTTCATTATAGTAGAGACAGAGCAACCCCATCCTGTAGTTCATTCACTCACTTGAAGTAGAAACCATCCTAGGAAAATTTTGATTTTACAACCACCTATAAATTATAGATGCCTCTTGCATCATTTTGAATTTTGACTTGATGTGTGTCATGTGAAATGAATTATTCACGATGATGCTGTGATATAATCTATTGTAGAAAAATATGCCATAGAGAACCTTATTAATTGGGTGGTTATCAATAAAATATGAACATTACAGGTCAGGTTTTACTCTACCATTTTATCAATTAGTTGCAGCTTGGTGAAACACTCTTGGTAAAGTAGATTAGAAAATAAAACTTTGGATGCTTATTAATGGGAAAAATTCTTTTTGTACCCTGATTTAAATATAATTTCTAAATGTAGAAACAGTTATTATAAGGACTTTTCCTTGACTTTTACAATAGAAGTAGCATCCTATACACACTTAATTACCAAAATTCAGGTTCATTAGTGAGGGGATAGGTGGGTAGGTGATGACCTCCCTAGATGCAGCATCCTGCTGACCAGCTTCCCTCGGAGTTGACCTGTGCCTAAAAGAAGGGAGGGAGACAAACTCAAGATATTCCTTCAAGTTGGCAAAGTCCTTGGAAAAAAATATTTAAATGACATCGGAAAAACTCAAACCAAAAACAAAGAAGTAAAACACGTTTCTCAGGTGACACTAATGTCACCAGAGAACATTGACCAGGGATGAGTTAAAAGGAGTCTTAAAATTGTCTCCAGACAAGCAACAAGAGTCAAAAAACTGATGTAGAAATCTTCATAAGTGTTGAAGTAGCCTAAGCAGAAAAACACTTAAATGGTTCAATATTAAAGGCTGTCTTGAATTCTTTTTAGTATAGTTGATATAAATTACTGCATAGGGTTGGTTACTATGCAATACAGTGACAATTGTATCTAACAGGTAATTTCAAGAAATTCCAAGAGTGACTAGATGCCAGCTTTAGAGCCTAACTACCATGTCAGCTGGATTTCCACTTTACACTTTTGCAAGAGATTGTGATCATCAGTTTTATAAAGTTACTCTGTTTGAAAATATCCAAAAATAGCTTGGCCCAACAAGCATTAGCTAAAAATTCATCACAAGAGATTCTATATTGACCGAGGCTGTTTTAATGAAAACTCCTTACAAAATCAAAAATACTGATTGTATTTCTTATTCATCTCAAGAAGGTTTCCTTGTGCTTCTCAAAGAACTATTTACATTGGCTATTCAGTTGCTATGTTTTAATTTCTCTCTAGAAGACTGTAAGATCCTTAAGGGTAACTTTCCAAGTTCTTGGTACTTAACATACCTCCTAGGACAAAAATTTGCAGTGACCGGCATTTTGGAAAAGAACAAAGTGAATTATTTATTATAAGAATGTAGGTTGAATGTAACCAAGGACCCTTTCTTATTAATTCTTTTCTTTCTCTTATTAAGCTCACAAAAGTCAATGTTTCTTAAATCCCCATTTTATTAAAATTAACCCCAAACTGAAATTCACTCACCTAATTTACTTTCTCTTAATTTGCCAGAATCTTCCACTGTTTAAGCGACTAAATGATTAATCAGAAAGTATTTACTTTGCAAGTGAAATTCTAGTAGCCCAAAAATGAGGTGTTTTAGGAACCGAGTACAAGTGGCAGCAGAAATTAGATTGGAAAAGACAGCCAACTTTTCATTCAATTTAATTCTCTAGGTAATTGTTATAGAGAATTTATGGCTATCATCATGAATGTACACCCAAGAAAGTGGCAAAATCTTCCATTGTAGAAGGCTTCAAAGTTGAGAAATATGACATTTTCTCAAGACCTATGTGAGCTGTCGTTTTTAGATGAGCCTAGATGATCTATATTTTCACCAGACCTAAAAGAATAAGTTAGGGAAGAGGCATCCAAGACCAAAGCTAGAGCCAAAACAAAGGATCCCAAGTGTTAATGTGAGTTGGATATGCTTGAGAAATCTACCCCATCAGAGCTTTAATTTGGCTGACTGAATGCAAACATGGAGGGCAGAGAGGGATGATAAATTATGGCTAGATGATGAATTAAATCTAGTAGTACAAACTCTTGAATGTTGGAACCAGGAGATATATTTTATTTAGATGGTTAATGAGAAGTTGCTGAAACTGTATAAGCTGAGGAGTCCTATAATGGGAGCTTGCCTCTAGGCAGAATAATTTGGTGACTTGCATAAGAAGAAGTGATGGGGGTTGGGGAAGGATTATAAGTTAGAGACCTTTTAGTTAGAGACCGAAAAGACCACTGAAGACTTTCTCCATCATAGCACCAAACAACTTAGCCATCAGTGGAAAACTAGATGAACATATTGTAGCACAATATCCCATTGTGCGAATACAGCACAACAAAATGAATGCACCATCATGCTGTGAAACAGATCCTGGAAGAATCTCACAGATCAATGATGAGCAGAAATCCAACATGAACTATTCTATTTCTATGAAGTTCAAAAACGGGCAAAACTAGTCAAGAGTGTTAGTCTTCAAAGAAGTGGTTACATTTGCAGAGATTATTGGCTGAGAAGAGGCCTGAGGCGACCTTCTGAGATGCTGGAAATAGTCCCTCTGCGTGGATGTATCCAAGAGTAAGTTCAGTAAACTGTATTCTAAAGATCGATGCACTCTGCTGTATGAATGTTTTACTGCAATAAAAGTAAATGGGAGTATAAAGCTAAAACAATTCACTGAAGGAATTTTGTGAAAAGGAAAAAGGTGAGCACTAAGGGAACCAGCAATAGCAAGCAAGAAGAAACAACATTTAAGAGGTAGACCAAGCCTGGGGGTTGACAAACATTGGACAAGTAATTCAAGGAGGGAGAGGAGTTAGAGAGTACTGTGAAATTTCAAGGGTAGGTAAATGTAAGGGTGTGTGTGTGTGTGTGTGTGTGTGTGTGTATTGCTATAGCAACTAAAGGAAAAGAATGATTATAGTGTGTTGGGTACCATATAGTTAGGATGGCCATTTTATTTGCAGTGACATCCAAAGTCTTGGCAGTTACCTCAGCTATGAAGTCCTGGCACATTCCATTCTTTTCTGCTTCCTTTGTTTACACCTACAGAAGCAAAAGGACTTACAGGCTGTACCTCTCATTCCATGATCCTCTGTGTCTCATTAGAATACCTTGTATTCTATATAGAGCCACTCTTCACTCTAAAAGTTAAATAAATACATTCTCACTAAGGTCATTGCAAAGTTTATACAGAAATTATTCTTGTAGCCAGAAGATTCTCACATTTACATTATAAGAAGTTTGTTTTTGTCTTTTCAGAGTCATTATGATGAAAGAATTTTGATATTTGATAGCTGATTTTCCAAGCATTCTGCTACTGCTATCACACAAAGAGATTATGACTCTAGTCATTCCTCAGTGTCCTCAGGTTACTGGATCCAGGGCCCCCAGGTTACTAAAACCCATAGATGCTCAAGTCCCTTAAACAAAAAGCACAGTATTTGTATAAAGTATGTGCATGTGATCTCATATATTTGAAAACATCTTTAGCTCACTTATAATATGTAATGCAATATAAGTGCTATGTAAATAGTTGCTGCACTGCATTGTTAGGAATAATTTATAATATGTAATGCAATATAAATTCTATGTAAATAATTGCTATACTGTATTATAGTTAGGAATAATGATAAGAAAAAAATCTGCACATATTCAATACAGACACATTTTTTCCTGAATATTTTCTCTCTCTCGTAGGTCGAACCTATGACTGTGGGACCTGCACATCTAGAGGGCATACTGTGTGCATTTCCTGTGCTTGTCTTTTCAGTTCTGTGCACAGCTGAGCCCTGGGGCAATATAGACTTAGGACTTCTCTCGGAAACTCTTTGCTGAGCTTTGGGCTTGCACATTTGAAATAAACCATAAGTTCTGAAAAGTGTGGCTACACTGGCTGTCATTCGGGCCTTGGTGAGGAGCCGGCAGATTACAATGACAGACACCATAGGGGAGTGGATGACTGAGACCATGCTTGCACAAGAAGGCAGTGGCTCTGTAAGAGACAGTTGGGAACAGCATGTGCTCTTCAGAGAAGTGCCCTGTTCCTGGTTCACTAACCAGGAACCAGTGAAGGTGCCCATCTTGATATCTGCTAAGGATAAATGAAAAGTAGGAATGACTTAAGCATATGAAAATAACTGATTTGTTTTAATAAAAACCTTTGCTAAATAGCTACCTAGCCGACTGTAGGGAACCAGCTTGATGTGTACCAAATACTGAAAATATTTCACCCCCAGGTTGCTATTTACATGCATGTAGAAGCTAGAACAATTGTCCTTATGGCTGAGATGGTCCAGACCTGAATTTTCTAGGCACAAACTTTCTGAAAGGGACAAACGAGGTAATATGTTTGGCTTTGTGGGCTATATGATTCCTGTCATAGTGACTCAGCTCTGCTGTTATAGCATAATATAATGCCTTCAACAACACATAAACTAATGGCTGTGTTCCAATAAGGCTTTCTTTTAAAAAAAAAAGTCTGTGAATTAGGCCTAGACAATCTTGATACCTAAGTTTTTAATTTTCATTTGCCTGTTCATCAAGTGACACCACATTGCTTAAGTACCTTTGAACCCCTTTTGAGCTATTAACAGTAAAGTTACATGCAAAGCAAGAAACTGATATATAAAAATAAGCTGACTTAATCACTTAATAGGCTGTTCACACCAGATGGGAGAGATTGTCTTCTTGGCTAACCATTGTGCACCAAGCTTACAGTCATAGGTGCACAATAAATACTTGGTGAGTAAATGAAGGAACAGAGCGTGCAGATAGTATTGACCGATACCTGATACCATGGTTTTGCAGCGCACAAACCATACTGCCTTGCTCATCTGCTGCCTCACAGCAGCCTTCAGGCAGGAGGTCTGTGCATCGTGTCCTGTTGTTCCAGATTTGCTCTGCTCTGTTGACACAGTCTTTCTGATCCCCTTGGTGTTAGAGTTGCTGATTGGATCAGAAAGGACATCTGTGCTTGTGCAAGAGGAAAGCTAACTGATCCCCACAGATAGAATTTTTCTCGTCTGCGCCTGCTGTCCTTCCAGCCTAATGAGCTGAGCCATGTCAACCTATTTCCTTAGTGGTCCTGTTCCTGGTCAGTGCTCTCAATAAAAATGAAAGGAAACTGTTCAGATAAAATTCCAAAAGTATTACCAGCTCAGTTTCCCACTTTCCTTCCAATAAAGAAATATCATTGTCATAACCTAACCAATCATTTTTCTTAAGACACATCCAGCATAAAATAACATTCATAGAGAGCAAAGAAAGAGTAACTGCTTATGAGGCTTTATTATCCCCAACCCAGTGCAGCCAAACTAAATTAATTTGAGAAGCTGATCATACTGGGTAACTATTTTCAACTTGAATAGTACCTTAATATAATCAGAAATCTTTATCTGCTCATCAGGCAAGCAAATCAGTGATTAGTTTAAATTTTCCATTCTGTTTCTGCTGCTAGGTAGAGGATGCTCTCTAGATTTTCCTATGCTTTATACTTCAAGTTTATTTCTGTAGCCTTGAATTTTGGATGTCTCACATAAATAGGCTTAAGATGGAATTTTACAAATTGTCTCAGTTTGTCTTTTGCCTTGAGCATTCATTTCAGTTACATTTAATATAATTGCTAATACACATAGATTTAATTCTGCCCTCTTGTTTTGTGCTTTGCATTTCTCTCAGTTCCATGTTCCTTGTCTATTTTTCATTATTGACTCATATTTTGGGGGGGGGATTGAATGTAGGTGAAAACTAGGACTGCCTAGGCCAGGGCTTTTCTGCTTTCCTCTATCTTATGCATCTAGTGCCAGTGATGGCTTCGTATGGATGTGACACTCAGGTGCCATTTGTTTTCAGGCCTAGTTTATTCAGCTGGTTCTATCCTTTGAGTGCTTACCATAGAAAGAAAAACATGAGCTTTAGCTATCAAAATCTGAGTTTAGGACTGGAGGTGTAGCTCAGTGGCAGATTATTTGCCTAGTATGCATGAAACACTGGGTTTGATCCTTAGTACCACACTTTTTTAAGGTCTAAATTTAATCAATAAGCTCATCATTCTCTCATGATGTGAAAAATACCTAAAACTCTACTTAATGCCTTCCTCATAAAATTAAACACTTATTGAATATTTTAACTTATCCAATAACATAATAGCAATTTTGTTTGATATAGCCAGTATTGGTTTAAAGATATCCAGTCATATACGTATTTATCACCTACTTTGCTCTTCCTTTCCTTCCTGCAGCTTATACATTTCCTCTGGCATTCTCCCTCCTCTCTCTCTCTCTCTCTCTCTCTCTCTCTCTCTCTCTCTCTCTCTCTCTCTCCCCTCTTCCTCCCTTTCCTTCTCCCTTACTCCTTCCCTCTGTCTCATCTTGAATTTCTTTCTTTCCTTCCTTCCTTCCTTTCCTGCCTTCCTCCCTTATTTCAACTTACTTGAGTTATATGCTTTGAATTACATTTGACAATGAACTCTATTTTACATTGTTTTGAAATATCTTTCATACTTTAAAACTTTTTATCTATGTAACCCAACTCCTTTCACATGCTAGGCAATTGTTCTACCATTGAGCTCTATTTCTAGCCCCTTTGCTTTTATTCTTGAAATGTATTTTGTTAGTTATTCTAAAATGGCATGTTTCTCTCAACTCATTAAGCATATTCCATTTTCTTATAACTTCTATTGCTGTTGAGAAGTCATCTTTGAATAGAACAGTAATTTCCTTGAAGATAATACCTCTTTTACTCCAGCTACTTTTAAGAATATACATATTTCTACATATACATTTCTTGTATTCTTTTTGGCATATTCTTTAATTTATGTAGAATGAGGTTTCATAATCTGAAAATCCAAAATCTACATTACTCCAAGATCCAGAACTTTTTGAGTGCTGACCTGATGACAGAAATGGGAAATTCCATAACTTACATAAAATATGTTATAAAACTTACATAAAATATAGTATAAAATTAATTTTAAGCAATCTATATAAGGCATATACGAAATAGAAATGAATTTTGTGATTAGGCTTAGGTCCTATCTCCATGCTCTCTCATTTATAGGCATCTATTCTGAAATCAAAAACAATTGACATCTGAAACTTTTGTGATCCCAGGCAATTAGAATAAGGAGTACTCAACCCATGCTCTATTGTTTGATAATTTGTTTATACTTCTTGGAAGTGTGGATTCATTTATTTTATCAGTTAAAGTATTTTCTACAAATATTACCTCTGCAAAATACTCTGCAGATTCATTCACTCATTGGATCCTCTACATTTTCTACCCACTCTTCTCTGCTTACCATCGTGTTCTCCCCCTGTAATATTCTTGATAATTTCTTCTGGTTTATCTTCTAATTCACTAATTCTTTTTTCTTTTTTCTTCTCTGTCTTATTGTCTAATAAATCTGTCCACTGTGCTTTTAAATTTAATTATACTATCTTCATTTAAATAATTCCCATTTGTTCCTAGTTCATATATGCTCCATTATTTCTTGTAGTTTCCTTTGTTTTACATTTAAAATGATGTTTTTATTACTTTTGGCTGTTTTTCAGTTGTTTTTATTCAGAAGATTGAAGCAAATAACTAAACTTGTTATTACTGTAAGCTGAATGCCCTATATTCCTGCTCTCTTTTTCGGAAGCAAGCATCCTGTGGCATTTTTTTTAAATCAGTTCAAACATAGACTTCCTCTATTTAGAGAACAAGTGTTTTCCCTTAATGGACTCCCTCTGTGAATCAACACCTTCCCTGCCTTCCCTCTGGCTCAGGATAGTAGGCTAAGGAGCCATTGGTGATAATAGATGCAATGGATGAAGTGAGACAAGGAAAGGAGAAAGCCCAGTACCCTAGCAGTGAATGCTTGGGAAGGATTTGTGGGGAAGTAAAGTAGACCATGGATAAAATCACCAAGTAGAACATGTCCAAAAGAAAGGTGAAAAGGAAGTCCTGAAAATGCTTCTGTTTCACTGAGGAAGTGGAGAACAAGGGCCAAAAGGGTAACTGAAAATTTCATGGTTACAAATGAGAAGCACAGCAGAGCCCTTCATCTTGAAACGCATGCAAGTGCAAGTTTCAAGCTAGAGCAGATGAAGACTGGAACAGGTGATATAATTAGGCAGTTTGGTGGTCCTTAATGACACCCAAGAGACTAATTTCCAAAGTGGTAAATTTAAGTCAGGATTCCAAATGTCGGGCTAGTGACAAAATGAAGGATTCATAGATTGTGGGGTGGAGTCATGGGATAGCATATTGATGAGACTGTTGTAGGGCTTGGCGAACCATGGACTGCAGGCCATATGTAGTATGCTCTATGTTTTGTAAATGAAATTTTATTGGACCACAGCCATGCCTTAAAAAAAGAAGCATTATGTATGGAAAGGTTGGGCAGTTGTGATGATATTCTATGAAATGCAAAAGGAATATTTGAAAGTAGGTATTATTTGACCCTCTGCACAAAATGTTTGCTGATTTTGAACTTACGCAGATTAACAGTTTTGCTTCTTTCTGTTGGGTAGGATCGAGGGTCCCGTTTGAGGCCAATTAGAAGGGAGAGGTAGTGTGGAAAAGCCTGTGGTTGCAGAGGGAAGTGGCTAATTGATGAGGATGTTTCACAAGGAGAAGAGGTTTGGGAAGCTGGTGCAAAGGTCAGCTTTCAGGATTTGAGACTTGCTCTGAATCACCAAACAAACAAGAGAGAAGAGAGGATGAAATCTGTAACTTTGAATTGAGAAGAAAGAATTCTGAGTGAGCTCATGACCAAAGTATCAGAGATCTTTTCCTCTTTGTAATGTAAATATCTAAAGAGTTGAAAAACCCTAACCCTTTGAAAGGACAAGGCTTTGTGAGTGCTTTACCATTTCTTTCATCTTTATAACCAGCTTCTTTACATTTCCTGAGGGGTAGATGGTTTTATTTCTATTGTATAACTCTTCTTCCTGACTTGGACTTTGCACTATTTTTAATTTCTGTTTTTTCTTCCCAGTGAAGCTGACTGTCTCATCCTCCATGAATTTTTCAAAATGGAGCATCTCCAAAGATTCATGTAATGTGTGCTATGTAATGTAAATGTATTGAATTAGAAAATAGAGAAAAAGGTCCAGGGAATGAAAGGTGTCTGTAAATATTATATCTGTAAATTATGTTAAAGCTGCTTTGGGTTTCAAACTTGGTGAACATTTCTGGAATTTATGGCAAAATACAAGACATTAAAACTTACATGATTCTCACTGTTAAATAGTGGACAATGTTTGCTTAGTCAGTTAAGACTCTCACTATTAAATAGTGGACAATATTTGCTTAGTCAGTTAATTACTGATTCCATTCTATCACATAAACATGAAGGGAGTTCAAATCGAAAACCCTTGATTTAAGTAGGTCAGAGCCAGACCAACTCCATTATGGGTACTAAGGGCAGATATATAAGAGGACCCAGGATACCTAGGAAAGACAAAAGATGGACCTTGAATTCAGCTTGCAGTTACCAGACCAGCTTCTTGGATGAGGTGGGCCTAAATCATTTTTAAGATGTGACTTGCACATTTTACAGTTCCTAAGAATTACCTGGAAATCTTGTA
Organism: Hydrochoerus hydrochaeris; assembly: GCA_004027455.1. Classification (NCBI taxonomy): domain Eukaryota; kingdom Metazoa; phylum Chordata; class Mammalia; order Rodentia; family Hydrochaeridae; genus Hydrochoerus; species Hydrochoerus hydrochaeris. The sequence goes on along the minus strand of PVLA01006743.1, from coordinate 27,959 downwards.
AATAATATGCATTTCCAGTCTCATTATCCATTGGCTTCTACATGGGTTTTAGGAGTGAGACTGAGGTTTCTGCAGGTGGTTCTGTGGTCGTGGACCCCACACTGAGCAACCAGGCTATAAAGGTTACAGAGGAATTATTCAGTGGTGATCAAGATAATAGCCCATTGAATGTTCAGAATATAAAATCTCAATTTCAAATGCACCTATAGTTGCTTTGGGGAAATCTGAGGTTGTGAACATTGAGTGCTTATGGTTTATGTATGTTTTTATGACCTCATATTTTAACTCAGTAATAGACCTGTTAGACCTTTGTGTGCCTCTCTTCACTTCTGAATGTGTAGGTGGTCCACTGAAGAGACAAGTGACAGGAGGACAGGATGATTAAAGAGGGACTCTAATTAACAACACAGTACTGCAAAAGTGGAGGCATCCTCTACAGTTGCTAAATATAATTGCTGTAGAAAAGTGTATAAATATTCATTTAAATGTATTTCTCAAAGGCTCATGTTTGGAACCACAGCTGCCGGGTTGCCTAAAGAAGCATAAATGCACCACAATTAATGCATTCTTAAAGGAAGAAAAAAAAGCTTTATCTTTAGCATTCAGGCATTTGAGTAAATACCATGGATCAGCGATTTCTATAGCTAACATTTTGCATGTCATATTTATTAGGTGGTGTTACTACTTATACTTTAGAAATTTGGTGGTTTCTTTGATTATGGCTTTCTAGATTTAACAGTTATAAATTTAACTTTGGTGGAGTGACTAATACACAATTGAGTGTCTTGTGTGATTAAATTTTAAGTTTGTTTGCCCGAAAATTTGGCTAAAGACCATTGAAATGAATTTCATTTTCTTTTAAAACAGAAATCTGCAAAACTCACTTCATTTTAAAATTTCAAATGCATCTTTTTGTTTGTTTGGTAGAAAGAATACTAGGTTAATTCTCCTTTTGAATATCTTGAGATGAATGTGATAATAAGTATTCACTGATCATTTGTTTATCAAGATATATTCAAATATGAATTAAAGGACATATCCTCACATCAACCATGTATCACTTCATATATTGAATTTGGTGTGTGAGTTGATGGGCCAGGATGGAGCAAAGACGAGAGACAGTGACCACTTTGGGAAAAGTAGCTGGTGATGGTAGGCATTGTATAGGTGGCTAAAGATAAAATAAGCAAGGGATAAATTTAAAAATATGGAGATTCTCAAGAGTAAAGAGGAGAAAACACATCAGTGACCTCATTGCCAGAGTCCAGAGCAAGGAATAAGGAAGAACTCATGATGTAGAGAAGAGAATTAGAACTAGGCACATCAAACAAAATTTGTCATGTAAGCTTGACATTGAGACAAGGTTTGACTAGAAATTTCTGCCTAAGGAGGACCTAAATCTAAATAGAGGTGAACATTGTCCCTCAGTGGATATTGTCAATGCCTGGAGACATATTTGTTTGTCAGAGTTGAAGGCAGTGTATATATGGACTGTCATCCAGTGGGTCTCAGAGTCCAGGTATGCTGCTAAAAATTTTATATGTAGGGGGTGCAGCAAAGGGTAATCTCTTCCTATCTTTCATAAAGTTCATGGTCCATGTGCCTATGCAAAATAACAGACTAACAAGAGAAAGGCATAAAAATACTTATTTTGTGACAGTTTTATGTGGCATGGAGTCCTGAAGACTCCAAGACCCAGAATGATCTGTGCATTTTTATGGTTAGATTCAATGAAGCATGCCCTGTAGACATACAAGAAGACAAAAAGGGTCTGAGTTAATGTTAGCAGGATGATGGAGGAGATCCAGCAAGGCCAATCTGCCCAAATTCTTTCTGGCCTCTCCCTGGTCCATCTGCACGGATTCTTTCTGGCCTGTTCCTGCAGCACTCCTTCCATACCACTATGGGGCAGGTCTCTTTCTGAAATGGAGACATTGTGATCCACAATCAAAGAAAGTAGGTCAGACAATTTCTTAATAGCCAACTCTTACCCAGAAAGGGGAGGGAATTATTTTCAGAGTTTGTGGCTGGCTTTGAGAGGAAAAAGGGTTCTGGTTTCTATGATCTGCCTTGGAGAAGAGGGCTTCTAGTCTCTGTGGCTTGCCTGCTGGTAGGGGGATGTGGATGAGGGATGAGAAAGAGAAGAGCAGGTGAAGATCAGAGAGAGATTTTGCTTCTGAGAGTGCTTCTGAGCCTGGCCTTCTCTCCAGGGTATAGTTCTCTGAATCCACACCTTGCACAGAGCAGCTCCACAGCAAAGGATCACCCAACCCAAAATATCAGCCTTGCTGAGGCTGAGAAACCACCCTCCTGAGCTAAGAGGATGATGGGAGAAACAGGCCTTATGGAATTTTAACACAGACAGCAAATAACATCTGTTAGGTTTAGTGAGCTGTGAGAACAGGTACAATTTGTGTGTTCATTTCCAGATTTCTTGAAAAGCACTGTCTTACGTGGTAATTGTATGATTTAAATTCTCAAGAGAAATGTAACATTAATAATATTCTGGCCATTATGTGTTTGAAGATAACACTTTTTATTAAAATCATCTGAAATTTTGCTTATTGTATTTATTTTTGATCAAACATGATGAGCTTGGTTAATGATTTTGACATTTCTCTTACTTTTTTTTTCATTATTTTACACCCATTTCTGAAATGTGTTCCACTGCAAGGATGTCCAGGTAAATCCACTGTGAGTTATGCTTGTTTTTAGGATTAGAAAGAGTGTCTTAAAAAGCCTTCTGGTTCTATAGCTTTCTCTTCCTTTATGTTACAAAGGTTTGTTGAAAGCCAGGTACATAGCTGTTAGGATGTGCTGATCACACTATGCGGTTTAGAGGGAAAAAACTCTTTTATAGTTATGACAATCATCGTTGAAAATGGCACACACAGTTTAGCATTTTTAATGTTACTAAAATCGTTAAAATTTTTATTCAGTGAAGAATGTTTAGTTCTGAATTAATGAAGTTCCTATTGCCATTTTAAGATCCGACTACTGAAACCATTTGAATTTTAAGGTCTTTGATGAGTGTATAATTTGGATTTCAAGTAAATGGCAAAGAATGTATATGTCTTGTCACTATTAAGAAACAAATTTCTTTTATTCTGGTTTGTTCTCATTAGAATGTTGGAAAAGTGTCAAAACTGTTTAGGTAAAATGATAGACAACTTGAGCATTATAACTGTGTGTGTGTGTGTTTTGGTTGTCTTTTTTGGAAGCCTCTGGTTGTTTGGGATGAGAATGTGATGATTCTGTTTATAACTTTGCCTTCATAGAGCAGAGGCGAATCTGTAGTGAATTTCCTCTCCTGGCTATGACTGATTGGCATCCATGGCCTTTGTGTCTTAGAGGCCTAGTAGCATTCTGGCTGATAAGCAGCATTCCCACAGGCATGGAGAGGAGGCTGAGGTCCTCTTTCAATGTAATATTCCCCATCCTTGCTTGGTCCTTTGCCTGTGCCTTTGTGAACTCTGAAGCTCAGGGAAGGATGTGTTGGGGCAGTGTAGGACTCCGTATGGAAACAAAAAGACAAAATTAAGCCCTTGTGACGTATCATATGCAAATCAATGTTGGAATGCCCATTTTGTGTCTACACTATTTCATGTTTCAATATGAAAATAGATTGTTAATAATATACTTTCCAGCAAACTATTCTGACACGTAAATGTTGTATTTATTATTTCAAGATAAAATTTTAATGAACAAGTCATTAACTGCTTTTTAAGAGAAATGTGTTTTAAAATTCCAGACCTTTATTTATTATAATGTTCAAGTTGTCTATCATTTGGAAAGTAGCTGTTTGTCAGTGTTTCTGTAGTTATAGCTTCTGAAATAAATTTATTGTTAGTGAAAATGATAGCTGTTACCTGTCAGAACTCTCATAGCTGAAAGTGTAAAATCCTTGGAAACAGAATTTTATAACCTGTTTAAAAAGCTTCCAGATTTAAGACTGCTGTGGGTTTCAAAACATGAAAATTACATTCCAATTAGTTTGCCGGGCAAGATTTACTTCAATTCAATGATTCAGATCCAAAAATGTGAACTTACTTGTGGACCTGGGCTGAAAACAGAGGTTCCCAAGTTGGAAATTTCAGCCAGGCGATATGTGCATCAAAGTATATCCATTAAGTTTTTCTTTTGGTCTGCGAGCCACAGATCCAAATTTGGTTAGTGCCAGCCCTGCAAATTGTTGTATCATAGAGAATTAAAACTAAGATTTTGAATTAATTAAACATCTTAAAACAAATTGCTCCCTGTAAAAAATATTAATAGAATGCTTCCACAGGAACACATTCTATACTATTCATAATAAAACACATATTTAAAGATGCATTTATTTTACCCATCTAAATTTGTCCTTTGTGTGTGTGAATTTTTATAATGTATATACCATACAAGTATAGTGAGACAGGTAAATAACTTACCAAAGTCTAGATCAGAGATCTCAACACCAGAGATTCACAAAAAATACTTGTCTTTGTCCATGTATGTATTGTCCGTGATTGCTTTTATTGCTGTCAAAACAATATGGGATAGTTGTGACAGACTGGCCAAAATGCTGAAATACTTACAATCTGTTTATTTATACATAAAGGCTGCTGACTCTTGATATATGTTAATAGGGCTGTATTACCCTCTTTCACACAGGTAGCAGTTTTCAGAGTGTCTGATAGTACTGGTTCTTATATGTGGCTGCATGTTGTAGCAGTTGAAAGAGTTTTGTAAGATACCTGGACTCACACCCAGAGATTCTGACGTAATTAGTGAAAGAGGCGTGACCTCCTGGTGATAGACACTCCATAAGGAAAGGACAGTTTCTTTGTGCTGGCCGGAGTTGCCCCAAATAGCATTGCAAAACCATTCTTCCTTGCCTATTCTGGCTTTTAAAAAGAGTTTAAAGAAAGCTAACTCCAGATTTAGTGGAAAAAGTACAAACTTGGGAATAGCAGCCCATGGTCAGGCCTTACGCATCCTTCAACCTCCCCCAAACTGTGGCAAGCGTAAATGCCACTGTAAAACACATTGATTTCCCAGTCTTAAATGTAAGGTAAAAACCACGGGCCTCTATTCTATGTTTTCAGTGCTTTTCTTAGCTCTCTGGTGCCTATTTTTATCACTGAACAATGAAAATCTATTGGCAACAGTCCTGGTAGTTATCTTCTATTCAAATGTCCATGGAAGATCTGAAAGTTCTAGAAGTTTGGCCATGGTGGATTTCTTTTCCTGCATGACTCAGGAACTAAGGATTATTTCAGTAATAATCCAATTTCTGAACCTGGCACATGGTGTTATTTTGCAGCGCTGTGCATGGCTGTCATTGTAAACACTGTTTATAGAACCTTTATCAGCATTTGCCTCAGGAATTTATAAAGCACTTAGTATAATTTGCTGTGAAACCAATGGTGTTTTTTTAGCTTAATAGAGTCAGCACATATGGAATATTCGGAAGATAGCAGTTTACATCCTATAAAATTACTTTGGAATCTAAAGCACTTTTATCTCAGCCATTTAAAATGATTGATTAGTTAATTCACACAGCCAGGTACCGTTCTTCTCATTTTATAAATGAGGGAAGTGAGGCAAAAAGAGGACAGGGGACTTCTTCAAGGCCATGCAGCAAAGTAGGGGCAATTGAGAACTAGAACTCAGGGTTCCCAGATCCCCAGCCTGAGTGTTCCCACTGAATGCTTCCCTCCACTGCACGACACTTAAATCTAAACACCCCCTTGATCTCCATCCTCCATGAATGCCAAACACTCCCAGCAGGTGCTTGTAGTAAAACACATGGCTAAATCACTGCTCCTTCCTGCAGGAAAACATCTTCAAACTTTATTATTATATTTTGCCTGGAATGGCAAAAATACAAATAGATCCATTGAGAAGCAAACATTTTCCTTTTTAAAATTAAGCTGAGACCCCAGCATCATCTATAGAGCAGTTGGGAATTAATTTCACTGATGTGCTACAGGGAACTGTGATAATGGGAAGCTTTCTCAGCGCTGGGATGGGTCATGCAACTACGTTGCTTATTTAATTTAGAAGGGTTTTTAAAGAAGTAGTGGAGAACCTTGACTTGCCAAAAGACAGGGCAAGAGAAATGTGCCTGAAAAGAATAAAACTTTTTAAAAAATGTAGCAGTTTATTAAAATTTTTGATTTCTTGTCTAAGTACCAACAGAGAACCTCTTCCTGTATTAATCATGCATAATACTTCTGAGAGTGAGCCTGAGGCAAAGCAACACACTCAATTACCAAACAAGATTCATTTCTCTCTGTGTACCTTTGAAGGTAGCACACGTAAATGTTTATTTTTAACAGTAGAAAAATGTATCATAACTGAGACTAAGCCATATCTATTCATCAGATGTTCTATCTACCTGAGTCTATTGTTCTGATGCTTTAAATGTATGGAGATTTTGAGGTAATATATGTGTCCAGCAACATATGTCCTGGAGAAGAAATTCTTGTAGATTGAGACTTTTTTGCCCACTTATTGATACCTAGATGTTTCCATAGGAGGAACATAACTGGATAAAAAATGAGTTATGCAACTTATACACTATAAAATTTAGATAGCAGTATTTATATTCTGTTTTATTATTACTATTATTATTACTATTGTTGCTGATTTAAGACCGGGTCTCACTATGGAGTTTTGGCTGGTTTTGAACTCATTATGTAGCCCAAGCTGGCCTCAGGTTCATAGTGATCCTCCTGCCTCAGTCTTTCAAGTGCTGGGATTACAGGTATGTGCCAACCAGGCCTGGCTTATTAGTATCACTGTCATTATTAATACTTGATCTCTGCCCTTGTGAGGTTTCTGACCTAGTTGTGCAGTCTAGTAGTATACAGAGAACCAGTTCAATCCTTCATGAGGAGCCAGCATCAAGTCATCCTTAAAGAGCAGCATGTCTGCTTGGCTGACTTTCTACACTGAAGTCCAGCTTGTAGAAAACATGGAGCCTAAATGGATTATAGCAGTCTGTTACCCAAGACACAGCATGTTCACACCGATTGCCTGCTGAGATCCATGGATGAAGTGGAGGTCTGGGCCAATGTTGTGCACACAGTACTCTGTGTCACAGCTGGAAACACTGAGTGTAGGCCATGCTCAGTTGTGTAGGGGTCTGTTGGCAAGCCTGCCAACAGGTTCTCTGCTCTCTCCAGAGAGAGATGGCTTTGTGTGCCTGGAATGTGAATAACTGTGTGTGGGGGAGCTGAGATTTCCTATCCTTTAAAGTTTCATTTTTGGGGCTAGGTGATGAGAAAGAAGGGATTTCTGCCTTTTTTGTCTTGGACAGAAAAAGCATAACCCAGGACTATACCATTTCTAGCTTCCAAGGTTGTGTGCTATTCAGACATCCTTGTATGAAGTCGCCAGTGCCCTTAACCCGCAAGACATGGAGAATCAGGGCATAGTGGCTCATGCCTATAATCCTAGCACTCTGGCAGGCCAATCCTGGTCAACTTGAAACACTCAGATGAACTGAATCAGCATGATGCTGGGTGGGGAAGGCCCACCTGAGGACTGTTGCCAACAGCATAGAAAGAGAACTGGAGGGGAAGATGGTGAGCTGTTGATTCTCCGGAGACGCTTGTCATGCTGGTTTTCCTGACATGAACTCAGCTTTTCTTATTGTTGAAGGAGCTCAGGACCTCACTGTCATTGAGGATGGCTGCAATTCTCTTTGGGGGAGTTCTGGCCCTTGCCTTGAGCCATCATTTACTGGCTCCAGTGCAGATCTCTCAGCCTGATGGCACAGATCCTTCATCCCGCTGACACATACTTTCTAGCTTCCACCACTGACCTTTGGGCCTTCCCAGTGCAGCTTCTTGGTAGGCTTGCATGACACATTGTCGTGGGCTCTGAGTGTTTAGCTGGACTTGCAAAGGACACTGCTGTGGGATTCAGGCTCCCAGCTAGTTCTTTGGGTCTCTACTGTGTGGACAGATCTCCCACACTCTTGCATTTGACTCTTTGGGTGAATATTATAAAATAATCCTATAAATTATGTGTCCTGTTTTAAATCTTTTCCCTTGTAAACCCCTACTACAACACTGAGGTAGGAGGACTGAAAGTTGAATCCCAGCCAGGGAAACTTAATGACTTAGTGAGATTCTGTCCCAAAATAAAAATATAAAAAGGCACCAGAGATGTAGCTCACCATGAAGGTCCTGGGTTCAATCCCCAGTACTGGAAAAAAATGTGATGTAGTGCAATTTAAGGGTGCCAGGGAAATAAGGAGCTGACCTCGGGGTAATAAAGGAAGAGAGGGGGAACTGACCTTAGGAATAAAAGGGAAGAGGCAACAAGGGGTGGATCATGTGCTTTGTGTGTTCAACAAATGCCAAGAGTGGCAGCACTGCAAAAGCTTCCTGGGCAAGCAGGAACATGGCCAGGGCAGTTGAGGAGGGTTCAAGAGCCACACCACTAAGGGGTTTATAGGTTGTGCTTTGAGTTGGAGTCCATGTGAGGAATGATGAGAAACCTATTCCAGTATCTACGAATCAATGAGCTGTATTTTCAAATTACAGCTTTGAGCCACATACTGGATATGTCAATCAATTTACAGATGGTCACAAGGAGAATTGCATTTTTAAATAATGTTGTAGAATAGGACAGAAGATACCAGAGCACCTTACATGTACCAAGATGCCTTGCCTGAGCATTATTTCATGGAATTTCTTTGTCATTTTTTCATTAATATTAGCCTGTACACTTTCTTTCCTATTTTAACATCTTTCCTAAATCCGAGGAATGTCTCACAATTAGCAGCATCTAGAAGTTGATGAAATATGGCACGAATGCTTTATATATGCATAAGCCAAATGCGTTGCTGTGTGATATGTATTTCTGCCTGTGGCTTAGAATTAATATTTTACCTCTTTTACCCCTACTTAGTGGTAGCTACGTTGGAGCAGCTGAGGGAAGGTGGAATCCTGCCTAGAATTGATGCCTCCACTCTGGGTGGGGCGATTAAAAGGAGACATAAGTAGCCTTCGACTCTGGAAATATATACAATTGTTAATGGTGGCCATCTAATTTAGACCAGCATGGTCAAACCAGCAGCCTCCAGCACTGAGAGAAACATCTCATAGGGTGGGGAGAGAGTGCTCAGTAAACACAGGGACTCAAGGTCTGACAAGTGCTTGGGTTTTTCACAGCAGGATTAAGCCTCATCCTTTAAGGGACTATGGGTACTGTGTGGTTACCAGGTCGGTGGCAGAAAGAACCAGCCTCAAGTCCCCTGACCAGCACAAGGCAGCCAGTCTGCCCCTGGAGAGCCAGGCTCAGGAGGCGCAGGCTGCTTTTTATTGCCATCACCCTTTGGCCACTATGCCATGCCCATTGCTTTACTTGCTCACTGCTTCTTCTTTCGTTGGAGTGTTCATTACTTCTGCAAGGGCTGCTTTTAGGAAATGTGTTCATGGATACAGCACTTCTGACTTCCATGCAGGGGTTCTAAGTGGGGGAATATGGTCTTTGGGATTAGAGGTAAGACAGACCAAGGCTCATATAGTAATAAGAACACTGCAGTCTCAGAGTGTTGGATTAGGTTTGTGTAATCCAAACTGTATGAACCTATGTGAAATTCCTCCTGGAGGAAAGCTAAACTTTGGGAGAGAATCAAGGTAGAGGGAAGAGAAGGGACATTGTGCTAGAATCCTGGAATGGTTCATATATCTCACCTTATGTGAAGATGTAAATTACTGAGTGCGTGCAAAAAACAGAGAGTCTGGGTCATGCATCTGAAGTAAAGATCACTACTTTCTCTCTGCCAAACCTGACCTTAATTTCTTCAGTGTGGGCCAGGAAGAGGAACAATAGACCTCTCTAGTCCTGAGGCTGGGCTCCATTCTTGCTCCCTTCATTTTTTCAAGCTGATAATAATTCGCAGCACAAGCTGTATAACCTTTTTTCAGGGAACTGAATTTAGTCATAACATATCATTTGCTGACACATACTCTACCATATACACTTTAATTGTCAGTAGATTATGACTAAAATTAATCAAATCACTGAAAGCTGCTCAGCACCAGTAAATTAGCATGTGGTAATTTGTTCTTCACCTAATTTTGCGTTCAAACTATAGCTTCTGCCCATATATGTGGGAGTTATAATATCAAAAGTCATTTCTTGAGATTGACAAATTGACAATTCTTGCTTCTCCACTAATTGTTTTCAAGGACAGCTGTTATGATTTTAATGCATAATGAAGATAATTCCTACAGTTAGCAGAAAAGCAATTTGAAAATAAACACAATATGGAGAAATTTTCCTAATTTTTCTTGTTATTTTGTGTTATCTGTAACACTTGGATACTTTATTCCTCAAATAGTGAGTTCTAAGGTTATTTCTTTTACATTTCTACAAGCATAAAACTATATTCATAAATATATATGTTGATGCAGATGAATTAATATTTTAGATAATTAGAAAGCAATTGCTATTACTAATATATTTGTTAATTAAATAAGATACTGTATATGGAAGTATATAAAATAGGCTTTTACCAAGCAAGCTGTTTTATGGTCATTCAATGTTTGTGCAACAAGAAATGTTGTACTGATTCAATGAAATTCTTTCAGGACTGAAAACAATTTTGTTTGATGCTTTGTCAAAGCTTTAAACTCTTTAATGTAATCTCCACTGGGTTTGTTTTTATTTCTATGATGTTTCCTTCACCCAAAACACAAATTAAGATATGCCAGGAGAGGAAAATACTTTAAATGAATCCAATCTGTTTTCCTTTTTCTATTGGTGAACAATATTATTTGTTGTAAAATATTATGTGAAACTATTTCATATACCATTTTATTTTTCTATATCGGACTCATGTGTCATATGTGTTTTTCAAAGATTTTGTTGAATGAATACTGAAGGTATACTCTCAATGTTTTAAATCTTGGGGATTGAAAGCTATCTCAGCTAAGTAACTCGATTTTACTTAGAGACAGTTTTAACATTGAAAGCTAACAGTGACAGAGACCATGTGACACACAAAGGCCAAAAAGAAAAACGCTATCTGATCTTTCAACTGCACTCTTTGGATTCTTTGTGTACTATTCAATTTGTGCAAAATACTCCTTAAAATTGGGGATTTGTTATTAATGCCCTGGGACGGTATCACTCAGAATGACTCCCTTTGCCGGACACAGGATTTCCATCACAGCCACGGAATACTCTGCCTGGTAGCTTGAAAACAGCCTCATGCAATATGTTAACAAATGGATTTCACTGTCCAGCAAAAATTTGCCAACTCCTTCAAACCTTCATTAGTCAAAGGATAGACCACACATTAGGAATATCTGCACCCCTTTGCAGCTTCTTAGAAATGCAAAATCTCAGGTCCTACTCTAGACCTAATTGAATCAGAATCCACAGTTTAGCAAGATCCCCTGGGAGATTCAGCAACTACTTCACATTAGAAGAGCACTATCTAAACTACTCAGCTCCTGAAGAACATCTGAAATGAGTAAGTGCAGTATTTTGAATGCTGGGCTTTCTACTAGGCTTAGGTGGTAAGGAGCCAGCTGTGTCACAGTGGCCCTCTAAATACTGGAACCTGGAGAGCTTGTATGGGTCACCAATAACCTCTACTTCCTGCTCCAGTTCTTTTCAGTTGGCTTATTTCATTTCTTTAGAGAAGATTCTTGTCATTTCTTGCCTTGGAAAATATTGGCTGTGGTATTTGTCTGTGAGTGAGTGGGTAGGGTGTTATTTCCTAGGTATCTATGTAAGTTTCAAGTACTATATTCCTTTTGTTTTCTGTCTATGGCAATATGCCACCCAATTTTGCACCTGAAAATTGTGGGTCTCAACCTTTTAGCTATTCTTCAAGTCAGATCCAGTGCCCCTTGCATTGTAGATCGGTCTCACTGTAATCCAAACTCCAGCCTCTGTTGTGAGACTCAGTAGTGAGACACTGATGGGTGACAGAGGGTTTTTTTGACCTTCTCATTTCTGACACTGAGGTCACGTAATTGCTATGAAAGGTGGACCTGTGCATTGTAAGATGTGTAGCAGTATTCTTAGCCTTAAGATGCCACTATTATACTCCCAGTTGTGATGGCTGAAATATCTTCAGGCATTTCCAAGTGTACTATAGGGGATAAAATTGCCTCCACTGAATTACAGGGTTAGAGAAAAAAAATCAAAGACTTCCTAGGTGGTGTCAGGGCAGGTGGAGACCCAGAACATTGACTCCCAGCCTGGAGCATTCTCTGCTAGTTTTAACCCATGGTTGGCAACTCAAAGTCAGACCTGGCATGGAGGAAGGGACTGGCATGGAGGAGAGCTACTCACATCATGGTGGCCAGGAAGCAGAGTGCAAAAAGAAGAGCTGGAATGTCTTTCTTCCAACCAGAGCATTCAGTGGAGCATCTTCATGATCCAGTCAACATCCCTGAGGCTTTTGTGGGATACTCCATATCTAAACCACAGCACTCTTCCTTCAGTGAGGCACAATAACCCCATGTTTTCTGTCAGTCATAAAATGAAAGACTCAGAATGCAGAGTGAAAGACAGCATCTCTGTTCCGCTTTTCGAGGCCCTCAGCCTGGGATCCTCCCCTTTCTCAAATGCTCATTCATAGTCAGTCGTATTTGGTCAGTATCAGTTCTCATTTCATTTTTATTTATTTTCCCTTTTATTTTTAAATGATCTCAAGTGGCAGGAGAACAAAATACATATTTTCTGGCTGACATTTTGAACTGAAATCTCTATGATAGCTTCCTCAAAAGCATACTGGGGATGGGGAAAGAAATGGACTTACCTGTTTTCTGATTTTCTTTCAAATTAGTATCTTGCTATTTTTTTTTCCATTTTTTATTTAAAGAGAAAAAAAACAGGAAAAAGGTAGAAATATTACAGAATTTCAAGAAAAGAAGATAAATAGTAAGAAATCACTAGTTGATACATTACACATTATTCTTTTAGAAATAGTTATTCAAGTTACAGGATTAAAGCACACAAAGTGGACACTCAAGCAGTGAGAGTGCAAACAGATCTGTTCAACAATCCAATAAGAACCTAGAAATATGGTCATCAATCCCACACATCTAAACATACATATTTTGCTATTATTTAGTTTCCATTATTGCATGGTATTTTTTTAAGCCATTGCTCAATGACATTATTTCTGTAGCTGCCAGTCACAAGTCAAGATTGGTAAAATGTTCTATGTGAGAAAGAGATCTGACATTTGCTCAGTTTATGTGAGTAATAATGGCCTTCAACTATTTTTCCAGTCTGATCAAACCTAATTCATTTAATCCTATAAAATAATCACTTTATATTATATGATGATAAAAACGTTAAGTCCTCAAATATTGAACTTTGTTTTCCACTTGATTATTTCTTGAACTTGAGATATGCAAATTTGTGGTATATTCAATTGATTGTAATAACTGTTGCCAGAAGGAGTAAGCCTGGGTCATCCAGAGAACTATGTTCTCTATCTCCTGAGATGAAACTACTACACAGCAAATCTGATTTACAATTCCATTTGGATATTTTGTCATTTTCCAAAGAGAAAAAAATAGCACATCTAACTCAGAGCTCTTTCTAGTATATATTGTGCATTAATGAGAATCGCAAATTATTTACCAAAGTGACCTAGTTCTCTGTTTTGCTTGTCCGTGTTCCCTGCACATCGAATTTTGTTCCTTGCTTTGGCCAATGGGATACAGGAGCTGTAATGATGAGCCAATTATGAGCTGAGTCCTCAAGAGGACTTCTTTTCTTTGTCTCAGCACACTGCTTGGCCTCCATGAAATTAAACCAGGACTAGACTGCTGGAAAATGATAGACCATGTAATGTAGAGAAGATCCATCTGAGCTGCAGCCACACTAGACCACCAGTCCTAACCTCCCAGCATTTCACTGCAGATGTGGGAACCCAGCTATGACCAGAAGAACTGCCCAGCTGAGCCCATCCCAGCTGCTAACTGTAGAAATATGAGTTCATTAAGGGAGTAAATTATAGTTATTGTTTTAAATCACAGAATTTAGGGATGACTTGTCATGTGGCAAAAGCTAACTGAAATGGTGAGAATTGAAAACGGGTACACCTATGCATGGCTTAATGAGTTATATAATGGTACCCCTTTTTCTGTTCCAGACCCTTCCAGAATGCTCAGTTAATTGCTCCCTTAATCACTGTTATGCAAGGCTAAAACATTCATAATTGTAAGCAGTAGCCACAAAATCTGTAGTCAAGTTACTATCTTTCATTTTAGTCACAGTCCATTAGAAGTTGTGCAGTCTTCGAGAGGGAACTCCATGAGCACGAGTATCAATTTCCCAAGTTGGAGTATTAGACGAAACTCACTAGACACCAAAGTATGTTCACATGAGGGTTTTGTTTAAAGACAAAGATGGTGCTGCAAGAGAAAGTAATGCAAGTGAGTTTGAGGGGTCTGAGAGACATTCCAATACCCCAGGGACCTTTACTTTGAGTGAGCTAGGCCAGCCTGAGCTGAGATTGGTGAGGATATGGGCCTGAGAAAGCGCAGGACACTCCAAAAGGCCTCTGGTCATAATCAAGCTAACATTGCAGAACCACTGAAGGGAGTTGTAAACCAGAAGTAAAATAGCTCACCTGGGGGGTACTAGGGAATTTTCTAACCCCAAACAATCAAACAAACAGCAACAAACAGCATGCACCTTAAATCTTGAACAAGAGGCCTTATCTTGAACAAGAGTAAAAAACCAGACACCCAGTATCTCTTCAGAAATAAAGATTGAGCTCTTTTTTAAGTGTTAGCTATAAACCAGTTACATAGGTACAGCCCCAGTTACTTTATTTGTAAAAAGAAGTACATTATTCATCTGTTTAGATGTTTGGCTATGTGGATTGTTTAAGGTGATTCATGCAGGATAGTTACTACACATGCCTAGAAATTAGTAATCACTCAGAAACCCTGCTGCTGTTATTCATGAAATAAACATTCAACTGGCAGTTAGGAATCAAACTTGAACTATATGGCCTCAAATTATATGGCAGCACTTTAGCTACCTAAACCTCAGTTCCCTCAGTTGAAATTAATAAAGTAATGAGTAGGTTAGTCCCACCTCCCACTGTCATTAACACTTCCTACTGAACTGAAGTTTGCAGACTCAACTAAAAGTGCGATTTATTATCATTAAGTCATGCAAGTTAGCATGTAACATGTGAGAAGGCTAGAAAAACTCCTTTTATTTATTCTTATTTCCAAGAGGGTAGTGTATAATTATGTAGATAATCTAGTGTTATAGTTGCTTTTCCTGTTGCTGAGATGAAATACCCAATATCCCCAAAGTTAAAGGAGGAAACATCTACTTGGATTACAGCTTTTAGAGGTTTAAGTTCATAGTCAGCTTGCTCTAAGGCAGGGTGGCATGGCCGAGGAGCATCGTAGGATAAACAGTCCTTAGAAAAGCAGGGTTGGCATAAGGCACCAAGCTGCAAGCAAGTGACAAGCACCAAGCAGTAACCCTCTTTCTGTCCTTCATGTTTTATCCAGGCAACTGACTTTTAGGGTGGGACACCCTTAATCTCACCGTCACACCATGAATCCATCCCAGCATCACATCCTTGATTTCAGCAGCACACACCCTAGATCCAGGTACCTCCGAAAAACCCCACCTATGACCATATGAGGCCTTTGGAGACATCTGTATATAAGCCATAACATCTAGTAAGAAAACCTCAGAAAGCAAGAAGTGAACTGAAAAAGGCTATAAGTTTAGAAAAAAAATGTTGAAGATTAGTGCTGAGGAACTTTGGCACTGAAAGTCTAGGCAACACAGAAAATAATCTTTTTTATATATTCACATTGGTGGTTAAGAATCCACTGTGGTCCAGGGACCTTTGGTGATCAATGAATTTTCACTGATGGTCAGTGGACTCACAGAGCTCTTAGGTTGGGATGTCATTGGTAAACGACTGGGAAGAGTAAGCAGCTTGGCTTGCTAATGTTCTCTTCTTAACTTAATGCTTGATTTCAGCTCTGAAACCACATTGGCATCACCATGACATCTCTAATGGTTTAATTCCTATTATTCTGTCTACCTAGGTGTGCTGTGGGGCACAGACTTGCCATTCCACCCTGTTCTATATGCTCAACTGCTAGCCACTCAGTAGAAGTGTGGGTCTACACTGCAGAAGTACCTCGATGACTTGGAATAGCACACATGATTTATAGTAGGAATTGGCAGGTAGATTTTGTAAAGGATAAGGCCTTATATACCAAACCATTTTGTCACAGCTGCCTTTCTGCCATTCTGCCATTGATTATGGCACCAAAGCAACCTTAGACAACATGTAAATTAATGGACATATCTAATTCTAATAAAACTTTATTTATAATGCAAGGTGCAATGGTTTTTGGTCCTGAAGCTACAGTCTTCTGACCATTGGGTCAGCAAAAACTATATATGGACTGGGCAATTGGGTAACAGAATGCTTTTAGGATTTCTTCTTAAATATAAACACAGAGCAGTCTTACTCATTTTGCTCTTGAAAATGGCAAAATACTGTAAATATTAAAAGATTAATTCCTACAGAGAAGCATCATGGAGACACATTGCAGCAAATATTGACAGCAGCCCATTGAATAACTTTACCAAGTACTAAAGACTGTATCTGCTTTCAATGCAAAGCTAGCAAGCTTCTCAAAATGGGAATTTTGAGAATCTAAATGGAAGTTTACATCTGAATTAGATCTCTCACCAGAGAGCAAAAAGCATTTTTGAAATTTGAATAGCCGTGGAATCATCCTCACATACAAGGGCATTTGAATTTAAAGTAATGGTGGAGCCCATCCCACTTAGTTATCCTTTTCAAGATGCATTTATATTCATGTTTATGTTTGTATTTATACTTAGGTATATTTTAAAACTACAGCAATGAATTCAAGGTAATGAATACATTTAGCAAACACAGTGTTTCAACACTAAGAATAAAGCAAAAGCCCAGGAGACCAGGAAGGGTTGATGTTTTGATATTTAGAAAAACACTTTTATTGGATAAATTTAAATGTTTTATGCTACAATTTGATTTGGTATAGAAATCATTAAATTGAAGGAAATAAGCAAGTTGGTCAAGTATGTTCATTGGATACAGAACTGATAGAAGAAATGTAAATATTTCCTATAAAATATGGGTAAGTACATAGTGTTTCCCAGGCCACATTAATATATATAACCAAATTAATTTTATTTTAATAAATGGGTAGATACATTATAATTTACTGATTTTCACCCAAATTTGAATTAGAACTAGTTTTAAAACATAGGATCTTGGGTTCATGGTTTAATTGAGAATCTTGAAAGAAGAAATTGTTTTTTCCTGGCAGATTTTAAAAATAGATTTTAAAAAATTGCTTGGCAACATAATGTAACATTTAAAAGTAGAAATAAAAACCGCAAATAGTCCCTTGCTACTGTTTATTTTTTCTTCATGAAGAGTTCACTCCTAAAATACTGCATCATGAAGCAAGGTGCCCTTGTAGGCAGAAAGCAACATATGGACAGAGTAAATACAATCCCGATTAAGCTCCCTATTTTATACAGAATGGCAATATAGTCAGACGTTTTAAGTACCTGCAACTTGTCAACCCCTAATTTGTGGTTTCCCATAGGACCAAGGCACAATAGTGTATTTTTCCTAACTACAGATGTTTGCCATTTTTAACCATAGTAAATGTACCAAAAGTTTTTAAAGCATTGTATTTTTCTAGCTCATTTAAAGATAAACAACTGTTTGCTTTAAAATTGAAATAGTCTATGAATCATAGAAAAGTGACACATTTTATGGGCCATATGCACAAACTCCAGAAATGGGCTAATTTTCAAAAATTATTATGGACAGGCAATTATGTGCTTGAAATTTTGCAAGCATGTATGATTCATTACCTAAGGCATGTTGAGTATTTTTGCATTTAAAATGTTTCTGTAAGAAGGCAGCCACTAGGGCATATTTTTGCTTTGGACTCATTGTTGCAAAGGTGTGGCCAAGATGAAAGGTAACTGGAAATAGTGTAATTTTATAAAACAGGAATTGTGACCCTCAGAAAAATTTCCTTTAGACATAACAGTGCTGACAAAATGAATCTACATCCCTTGAAGTTAACTGGGAAAAGAGATATTTCAAGTCTATTGTGTAACTTAAGATTGTAGCCCAATCTGTGAAGATGAAACTCCTTGAGGCTACAAATGATTTGGTTATACTGCTATACTTATGAAATTTTTGTGAAATGTGAGTTTATGTTTTAAATATGATGTGTGGTCTGTGATATAAAGCAGATTAAACTTGTGAACATAATTGTCCTGGACAGATTAGAATCCTCATCTTCTCTTTGTATGGGTTCACAAATCAAACAACCAAAGTTAGTTTGTTGATAATATTTATTTATTTGTTTAATCAATTTTTGTTAGTACAGGTTGCCACATAATGTGTACATTTCTTGTGGGGAATTAGTACTTATATATAATGTATATTAATTGTTTCTTCACTCCCTTTCCCTCCTCTTCTATCTTTTGGTCCCTTTCTCTTTGGCAAAGTATCTATGTCCTCATTTCTTATCTTTTGTTTTGTTCTTTATTTATATTTTGTATTTTTTCATATCAAAGAGAACACATGATATTTAAGCTTTATTTCACTTCACATTATGGTTGCAAGGTACATCTATTTTTCTAGAAATACCTCAAGCTTATCATTCTTTATGGCAAAGTAATACTCTGTTGTTACATGTAAATACCATACTTTAATGAGATTGAGAAATCTATCTGATATGCTGCAGAATTTATACAGAAGGTATATGTGCAACTGGTTAGAAGAAACAAATTCAAGTATGTAACTTTTTATTGTGTAGTTACCCCCAAAGTTAAAAGCACTTGGCAAAATTAGCAACATCTACTTGGAAGAACATAATGTGCATCTGGTGTGGCTAGAGAAGCAGCAGGTTTCCCCATAGTATGAGAAAACAGGGACACTTCGTGACATGTAAGGTGCCACAAATCTCTGGGCTTCTTTTGCACTATTCTTTTCCATTAGAAGATCCTTTCTGAGTACCAAAGATTCATATGATCTTTGGGGGCAGTATTGGGAGGGCCTTCCCCACTCATACAATGAAAATCACAAAATATGACCCTGTATTATCCCCCTCTACCTTTCATTGAGACGCAAATTTGAAAGGAAACTTTAGCTTCACTTTTGGTCATGTTGTCTTATTTCATAGAAAGAATAATCTGCCTTAAAACGGCTTAAATGCGACTTTTGTCAACCTAGTTATTTAATTTGCATGCAAATAGAATTGCCTCCAGCCCTCTAGTTCTTATTCTCTTTCTCAGATGCATGTCAGGGCCAAGCCATCTATCTGGGGTGGGAAATTAACTTCCATCAACAGTCTGCCTCAGTGGCAGTGCAGTGTTCCTCAGTATGGGCAATGCCAAGTCAAGTGCAAGGGTAAAATTTAAATGCTACACAAACTCATTCTAGTATGTACTTTGTATAAAGGCATAACTCTTGATAAATGAATCAAGTTTCTGCATCCTTTAAGTTATTAAGTCTATTTCTGCTCCTTTCTATAAATAGGAATGGTGTATATGGAACTCTATTCTGGGGTAAATAAGCCAATTTATGTACAGGTAGGTAGCTAGAAGCAATACTTTGGCTCTCCTGGTTACTAATTGAGAGTTCTAACTCTATCATTCAATTCAACAAACATTTATTGTTCACCTGCTACGTGCCAGCTGTGTTATGAAGATAAATGTGATGTGGCACCTGCACCCAAGTGACTCGCAACTGCAAAGAGAGACACAAAGACAGTGCTAATGCATCTCACACTGAGTTACTTTCTTGCAAAGGTGTGCCTTTTAATAAATGCCTAGTGCTGTGCTGAGTACTTCACATATATTATGTCACCCTCAATAATACACTGATGGGTATTATTCCATTGTACAGATGATTCAGTTGAAGTTAAGTAACTTTTTCAAAGTCAGAGAAGTCTCTACCTGCTTCATTTACAACTAAATTGGCTCTGCATTGTCCTGGGGAAGACACTGCACTTGGAGTTAGAGCTCTATGGTAGGGTGTGCTGGCTCATTAGCTTCTTAGCTTTATTTTTAGTAAAGCTTTTGTCTTTATCTAATGATTTTAAAAAATATTACACTTTGTCCCTTACCCAATATGAGGACTGTAATAGGAGCCTCTTTTCCCATAGAGTCTAAACTAATCTCAATTTTCTGGGGACATTTCTTTCCCTACCAAGATGCTTTGACCATCAACGCTTTTTTTTCCTTTTTAATTTTAATTTTTTATTAGTACATGTTTGCAGTACATAATATATAGATTCCTTGCATGGAGTTGGTGCACGTTCACAAGACATCTGAATTCCTTTTTTTGTCCCCTTTCCCTCCTCTCCCTTCTTCCCTCCATCTCTCAATCCCCTTCCCATTTGAGAAAGATCCAATTCTCTACTTCCTGTTATCTGTCTTTTATTTTGCCCTTTATTGACCATTGGCCCTTATCTATTATCTGCAGATTGCAGGGCATTTAAGCATCACTTTCTGTCAAGAGAATGAGTATAGCTGTCATCTACTGCAGCGTATTTTGCCTCCTCTTTTTCATATCTTTTCTGTTTCTTTAGCCCCTAGACCTCATTTTGCATTATCACAAGTTTCAATTTAGGTGTTTTTCCAAAGAAAGAGTGGCCATCTTTTGCAAGAAGGCTTTTATCCCCCTAGAATAATTAGTTTCCACTGTGCCGATACTTAGCAATGTGTTTCTCTTTCTATGCTCACTTCACTTGTAAATCTAATTTGCACAAAGGCATTGACTACATTTCTTCAAAGGAATCAGTGAGCTTGCTTTAATGTGATTCTTGGTGGCTGAGTCTTTACTTGGTTGGAATTCTAAATACAAACCATTTGTCCCCTGTGAGAGATCTAGCTTTAGAAAATTAATTTCATCATCTGCAATATTTTTTTGTCATAAAGGTGGAAAATGTGACACAGACTAAGATAATAGCCCATTTCAATCTTACAGTTAAGAGGACATCTCCAAGTTCAAAAATTGATGCAATAAGGACTTGCTTTCCTTGCATCTTTTTCACTCCCATTCAGGTGACCAGTGATTTCTGCAATCTACTTATTGGTGCAATGTCAATGGAACAATCGTTAGAGTTTTGTAAATTATCTGTATCCAGAAGGTGGCATCACTGTAAATGTCAGCACTAGCAATGGCCTTGCCAAAGCTCAACCTAATGGCTCTGCTGTTGGGGGCTTATTTCTCTTTGGGGCCTTCTTCAAGGAGTAGTGAGGTTTGGGATTCAAAAAGCTGAATGCTGCCTTTGCTGTCCCAGACACTGCCTCACAATAAGAAATTTGCAGAATAGGGCCAGGCAGATATGTGTTGTGTAAATCGGAGTCTAGAGAGATGCCTGGCACATGACTGATTCTTTTATGGAAACACATTATTCAATGTCAAAGAACTGTAATATTTGGTGCAGACAGACTTATCATGGAAGAAAGGCCAAAGGATCTCTCCTGCTAATATCTCAGATGGACTTTTGAAATCCCATGTTTTGGATTTAGATAAACAAAATAATCCCATGCTGAGCCTGAAAGATCACACAGTTGATAGAGGGAAAATGTCCAAGTTCAAAGGCTATGTCTTTCTCTCTGCTCCAGGGGTAAGAAAAGGAGTTTCCAAAAGGTGAGAAATGCATGGACATCTCAGAGTTTTGAATGGAGAATAGCAATGGAGTGAATCAAGAAGATAAAGAATCTAGGAGATGAGCAGGTCTGGCTTGTGGTGTGATGGGAAATAAGTTGCAGGGCTGGAGGAGCAAGTGCATAATGTACAGAAATGGTTCATGTCTGTGTGTTAGGAGGAGGCAAATGGGTAAGGCAGAGGAGTAGAGTTCTAGGAGGTCAGAATGTGTGAACCAGGCTGAAGGGGTGAATACCTGAAGACAATTTGATCAACAAGAAAGCAGTCAAAGCAATTAAAACACAACCAAAAATTATCATTAAATCCATGCAGTATATATTCTTTGCCTCATGATTAATGGTAAAATTAAAGGTGATCTTTTTGTAGGCAAGTATTCATTAAGAGACTTTTCTGTTATATTTATTTATTACATCAATATCTTTTTAGTTGCAAAAATAAAATTTAAAAAATTATCGTTACTGCCATTGTTCAGGAATATTGGGCACAGTAGAGTTGTTAATTGAGGATCTAGAGAAAAATTGCATGTACCTGATAAGGAAAAATACAGTTAGATTTGGTAAGGAATGTACATAGGCCAAGAGTATGCTGTGTAACATTGTAAGTGTCTGGTTTACGATATTTGCTTGAGATCTGGGTTTGAGATAATGAGTTACACTATGATGGACTATCTAGATTACATAAGATAAGGAAACTCTTGTGCACTAGTTTTACTTTTTCCTCTGTAGGTGTTCAATTAGCCAAATCTGCCTTTGAGCTTAAAGATTATCTAAGTGGTTTAGAACGGTGATTTATGTCCTCAACTCAGATTATGTTGGGAGGTCAATTGTGGCCTTGTAGAACGAAAGTTGAGGAAATTAATTGGTTAAAATAGTTCTTTATATTGCTTTACCGATAGTGTCTGATACATTTCAGATTATTCTTTCATGATGAAAATGGCTTTCTGAAGAATAATATTTCATTCTACATTTGGTTTGGCTTGACTTAGAAACATAAAGATAAAAAATGATATGTACCAGTCCATTCATTCTGCTATAAAAATATACTTTAATTTATAAATAATAGAAATTTATTACATACAGTTTTCGATGCTGAACAGTCCGAGATCAAGGCACCAGCAGATCTGTGTCTGGTGAGGGCTCATTCTCCTTAACGATAGTGCCCTTGGGTTGCTCTCTTACAAGATGGGAAGGGAAATGTTGTGGTCTTTTATGGGGCAAAGCCAGTAGCTTCTGTCGACCTCTTTTATAAGATCACTAATCTCATTCCATAGGGCAGACTCCTCATGACTGATTCACTTCAAAAATTCCCTACTTCTCAACACGGCACAATGAAGATGAGTTTCAGCTTGACATTTTCAGGGGCCATTGAGATTGAAACAATGCTCATTTGCAGAAGTCTCTAGTTATAGGTATATGTCTTGGGCAGCATATAGTCCTTGGGAAAGAGCAATTTCATGAAAAAACAGCTTGAAAGTAAAGTTATCACATCATCTGTATTTGCCTTTGAGTATAAACTGAAGAATCTCCACCTACACTATATTCATTCAACCATCCGTTCACTTGGTAAACATTTGCCTAGCATCCACTGTAGGCATTGATTGAACACCTGTTATGTGCCAATCAGTGTGTTTGATGTAATTCAAATAAGAAAATGGATAAAACAGTCTTTTGTCTGGAAGAATTCATCCACAATTGGGGGATACACATAATTTTTGAAAAATTCAAATTGTTATTAGAAATGGTTATAAAATCTTTTAGAAATTCATTTATGGTTGCCTGAGTTTGCAAAGTCAAGCTATTAGAAAGGAAGACGTAAGTGTGGACATTTTGCCAGGCAGTGGTAAAGTCCTTAAGTTTTATAATAAACAGCAATAAGCATCATTTTTGCCCTTCTTAAAATAAGGAAAAAGGATAAAGCCACTTGAACCAGGGCTGATGCCTAAACAGGGATGCAGAGAGCCAGCAGGTCAGTATGAGACCTCTGCACTCCCAAGCCAGGTTGCCTGTGGTCCCTGCTGAATATTGAAGGGTAAGTGGGAGTTTACCAATTAGTAGAAGGATGTTTTAGCCTGAAGACAGAGCATGTGAAAAGTTTCTTAAATATCAAAAGAGTGTTGAGTTGAATCCAAAACATTTGGGGTGAATGACAGCAAACAGGAAGGAGTTTGGGACTCTGGAGAGTATCAGTAAAAATGAAGAGTTGCCATTCTTGTAAGAGAAGCCAAAGAATGGTACACATGGCTGCATATCCATCTGAACCAGACCAGTTTAATTACTTCAGGTTTTAGAGAGGCCTCTGATAGGAGTTTTCTAAAAATCTTCAACGTGATTTCAACTTCGACAAAATGTCACTGGGTTTCAAATGTACCAATGCTCTTGTCTCACAATAGGGCAAGATGCATATAGTCATTTACAGACACCCAATATATGAGTATGGGAATGTAGTCGTATGCAGAGAACTTGTCTTGTTTCTTTCTTTGTTTTCACCTTGATGTATTGATGTTTGGCATATATGCACAGGCACTGCCTTTTATACCTTTAGCCCTGCTGGTAATATTCTTACTAACTTAGCTTTCCTATGTTAAACTCGGGTCTCTGTGCATGCCCGCAGTTGGAAAATTCATTCATTTTTGGCATATTTCATTATCCCAGCATTCCTGGGAACACAGGAAATAGGATGTCAGGCATAGTCTGCCCAACTTCTTGCTGATGTACCACAGGATCAGTGGGAAAAATTTAATGAGGTTACTTAATAAATTTGAAGAGCAATCAAGCCACTCAGTGGCAAAAGGAATTTTCTCTCCATCCATTCTAAGAGCTAATTGCACCCTTTCATGGAATTCTTCTTTCTGGCATACAGCAGTTTTATGGTACTCCCTATACTATCTATATCAGGCTTGCCATTAGTTGTATTCAAGGACCAGGTGTTCACATTGCCAAGTATTGCCTGGGCTGATGACACAGTGTTTATTGTATTATGAAAGTTATTTTCCATCCCATAAAAGGAATTTTCCCAGTGTAAATGAGTATAATATTTCAAAACAACAGGTTTTATACATACTGCATTATTTGTGTGTAGAATTAACTATGAGAAAAATGGTTTATAGACTACTACAAAGAATGAAAGCAAAACTATCTGTATGAGGGAGGGAAAAATCAGGCTGGGCGCAGTGAATGTTGGTTGACACGTTAGGAGAAAGCAGATTGTCTTATTTGTTTGACAAAGAGGACAAAATGAGCATTTTGTCCATTAGTAGTTCAACTAGAGTTATCAAGAAAAAACAAATTAGTTTTGAGGAATCTTTGGAAAACCTTGAGATTTTAGCTGAGAAGCACATATGACAAATTGTCTCTGTGTTCAATTGACCACTGTCCCCTACTTCAGTAAGGTGAGATCTGCTCAGTCATAACCTCTCTTTCACAGTTCTTCACATTTTAGTTTCTCCAAATATTTATTTGTCCCCATGGACCTTACCTTTACATTATCTTATGCATGTAAGGATTCTGATTTTGACATAAACACTGGATTTAAATGGACTTCAAACCTTCCTTGCAGTGTTAGTTGCTTCCCATCTTAGAACTTTCCACCTGCAAGGCCAGTGGTCTAACCAAATGACCTGTTTCAGTGGGGTGAGTTTGCAATGGGGTGAATTTTCAGTCTTTAGCTTTCCAGTTACCCCAGGAAAATCTTGTACTTCACTTTATAAACTTCAGATCTCAAGCTGTCATAGTTTTATGGAGTTAGGGTTTATTTTTGTTTTGTTTTAAATTAGTGTTATTCTAAATCTGAAAAATATCATATTGGAGGCTATGATATTTCAAGTTCTTTCAGCCTTCAGTGCCATAGTTAGCACTATTCTTTGTGAAGACTTACCTCCCCTGTATCTTCAAGGAATGAAATTGTATCTCAGAATCTTATCATTTTAGGAAGTGAATCTAAAACTTTGACCAGGAAATAATGATGCGTTAGGCAGGAAGCATGATGAAATATTGCCCTCTTTTAAAATTTTTCATTTTTCCTTTGTAGCTAAGATATAGATTCTATCAGACCCCAAACTGTGATTTCTCACTAGTTCATGTGGAGTTTTGCATTCTACTTAACTGACACTAAAGGAAAAGTCAAAATTGTATTCCGAAACTATTATTATTGTTGCTATTGTTACTGTTATTAACATACACCATTTACTGAGTGTTTGTTATTTTTCAGGCACTCTGCTGTTTTATGAGACAGGCATTAGTGTCCCCACTTACAGTTAAGGAAACTGAGGCACAAAGCAGTTCAGTGGCATGAGGTCACACAGCTGGTAAGTGAGAGATCCAAGATTTGAATTCTGTCTGACTCTAAACCTTGAGCTACTAATATATGGCTACATTTGATTTTTGCTGGTTGACTATTATTATGACTCTTCCACACAATTCTGTATTATTTCATTTCTTACAACAAAATGATTTGGGTAATCTTTGATTCAGGAAGTTTTTTTTAAATCATTTTTCAGGTATTTTAATCCACCTTAACATTAAAACTCAAAAAGTTCAGGATCTTCAGAATTAATCATAACTGAAGGCTTATACAATTGTGTTCTCCCCTTTTCCTGTAGGAGAAAAAAAGGCTAAATAGAGAGAAAAATAATTCATTACTGAAATACAGATTTTTTCCTCTGGATTTTGACAAACCTCCTTTATCTTTTAGAAATGATATTCAGTAGGGTGGACATTCAGATTTATGAACCAATATGCTCAAACTACTAAGGCAAGAAGGTTGACTGAGCCAGGGATAGAACTCAGTGGCATGAGCGCCTGCCTGACAAGCGCAAGGCCCTGCATTTGCTTAGTTCTCGGTAGTGCCTACCTGGAGCTAGATACAATCCAAGACCCTGTAAAAGGGGTGAACTAGCATTTGTCTTCCCACATCCCATAATACAAAAGAAGGAGGCATATATGACAGCAAGAAGGCATATTTCTGTAAGCAACTTCTGGTAAATGTCACTCTAATATAATTACTGAGCCAAACGTTGTTCTATATACACATTATCTCATCGGGTGATAAAGACCTACAAAGAAAGTGCTATTTTAATCTCCATTAAGAAATTCCATCTTATCCCAGAAAGAATGGCCATCATCAAAGATTCAAATGATAACAAATGCTGGTGAGGCTGCAGGGGAAAAGGAACTATTCTACACTGCCATTGGGAACATAGACTAGTACAACCACTGTGGAAATCAGTATGAAAATTGTTCAGGAAACTAAAACTAGAAATTACATTTGACCCAGTGATTCCCTTTCTAGCTATTTTCCCTAAAGAATTAAACACCTCATATTACAAAGATACATACATATTTATGTTTATAGCAGCACAATTCTAAATAGCTAAATATTGGAAGCAGCATATATGTCCATCAGAAGCTGAATGGATAAAGAAAACATGGTATTTACATACCATGGAGTACTACTCTGGCATAAAGAAAGAAAAACTTGAGTCATTTGTAGGAAGATGGATGCACCTTCAGATCATGTTAAGTGAAATAAGACACAAAGTTTAAATATCACATGGCTTCTCTTATATAAGAAACCCCAAAATTTAAATAAAGAACAATGTAAAAGCTAGATGATGAGAAGTAGGGAGATAGAACTTGCTCAAATGGAAGGTGGAATAAGAGATGGAGGGAGAGGGAGGAAAAGAGGGAAGAAGATGGAAAAATATTTAAAAGGTGTTATGTACATGTATTGACCACACCCAAGGAGTGTAAATATTATATACTACAGACATGGAATTAATTGATTAATTAATTTCAGACATGCAGAGGTTAAATAACTTTATCCAGGTTATAGCTATTGGTGAAAGAGTTGGAAACACAAGTCCAGGCAGAATGGCCCACAGTCTATGCCCTCAGTAGTGTGGTAAACTTCAGCTAAAATGGTTCATGGAGTAAATGGGGTCAAGTTCACACCTGCCATCTGGATTCTAGGTGTAGAGACTGAGAAAAGTGCTCCAAGTTGAGGAAATATTTGGAAGAATGAGAGAAACAGGAGAGTAGAGAGGAAAGTTGTGTGGAACAGTGTATGGTGAACTTGATAGGAATGCTTTGTGTAGGGAGGGATTCTGCACAAAAGTTGGATGAGGGCCATGAAAGCCAACCTCAGCAAGCTAACTCATTGCTCACTTAGCAGGCTTCTACACTGCATTAGCTACGTGCCCACTTTAAATATATTGACATATTTATTCATAATTGGGTGGCTA